>VZTF01000407.1:53032-82939 GCA_013397755.1 Cnemophilus loriae
TGTCCCCGCCACGGCCGCTCGCTGATTGGCCGGAGCCGGCGGTGCTCGCCGCTCATTGGCGCAGGCGGGGCGCCCCCGCCCCTTCCGCGCTGCTGCCCGGCGTAGGCGCGGTGCGGAGCCGCAGCTGCCTGCCCGCCCGCCTTCACCGATGGCCGACATGGAGCTCTTCGGTGCCCAGCAGCCGCAGCAGCCGCCGGCCGGGAACGGGGCGCCCGACAGTGGCGAGGAGGATCCCGCCGCCGCCTTCCTGGCGCAGCAGGAGAACGAGATCGCGGGCATCGAGAACGACGAGGGCTACGGCATCTTGGAGAACGGCGAGGTGCCCGAGGCGCTGCAGGGTCCCGAGGGCCTCGGCACGGGTACGCCCTGCGGGGGCGGCGGGNGGGCGGGGGCGGTGCCGGCGGGACCCTCGCCCCGGCGCTCTGCCCCGGGCGGGGCTCCGCTGCCCCGAGGTGGTCCCGGGGGTGGGTCGGGGCCGTCCTGGGTGCACTGTGCCACGAGGTGAGCTACCTCCCTGCTCTCTTGGTTGTAATTTGTGTCCCCTGAAGATGCCTAAGGCGTGCCCATATCCTAATGCGAACGGTGCTGATCTCGTCTAATCCAGGAGCCTGCCTGAAGGAAGGAAGGGCTTCTGAAAGCTGGATAGTTCCGCCACTTGAGTTTCTGTCTTCAGCGGGGGTGATCTTAGTCTTAAAGCATGAGAGCAGTTAAGCTAATGTTTAATTTTACTAAACCTTTAGCCTTTGTTCCTTGGTAACCTTTGTACTGAATGTAGCAAACCCGACACTGCAAGAACCCGCGTTTGGAGGAGGGTGGGAACTGTGCCTGTTGAGTATAGGTTGGTGTGTTTCCAGTTAGTCTAATGGTAGCTAAAGCAGCGCAAAATAAACACTTCTCATTATGAAAGGTTTTAACTGAAGTCTGAGTGGAAAGGAGTTGATGTTGCAACACTCTCAGAAGACTTTGCTTCTACTTGTCACCACAGTCACAGGAGTATATTTGCTCTCATGTGACATCCCTTTGTCACTGCAGTAGGATGCCACTCTTCTTCAGACTAAGTTGAATAGCTGCTCCCCTGTTCATTTTTGGAACATCTTTAGAATTAAATCTTCATTTTGCAACCTGATATCAGAAATTACTGGCGTATCTTACGTATGAGGGGGCAGGTTCGTAGTATCTCTGAGAATAAAGCTCCTCTAGATAAACTGGGTAATGGAGACCTTCCAGTGCTTATTTAGTAGTAGCGCTGCCCTTAACGTCAGCTCACTCATAAGGTCCAAAACATACAGATTACATACTCCTGAAAAAAAAGGTGTTTACTGGGGACTATCTTGCTCCAGCACAAGAACTTGAGGATAATTGTTATCAGAACACCATCCTGTTTTTGTATCATACATGATTTGACTTCCGTATTCTATGTATAGGGCAGAAACAGACACAGTGGACACTTCCCTTCTTACTTTCAGAAGAAGCCTTAGACAAACATTATGCCTTACATGGGCTTTATGTTCCAAACAGACTTTGAAACATAAAAGTAGCTGTTTGAAAACTAATTTAGTTGAAAAAAAAATCTAACATTGTCCTTTTCTCACAAGGTACTACAACAACTAGAGGAGTATGTTCTCTGCATACATGCAGCAATGACTATTGCAAAGTGTTTCCTTGTCAAAAAGTCAATTTGTTGAATGCTTCTAGATTGGTTTGATATTTAGAAGTAGTTCTTAAACTGCCTTTCAAGCATTTTTTCTCAAGTCATGTAAGTTGACTTGTCATGAAGTGCAAAAGTGTTATTGGAGAACTTTAGAAAGAGGTTCATAAAATAATAAATATAATATGATCTGAGGATCTGGAAAGTCTAGGCCGTAACTGTATGTCATCTTGCTTTCTTTTATGCCCTGGGATTGCATTTATGCTCTGGCCTGTTAAATAGGCATGGGAGACGATGTTTGTGGACTTTTGGTGGTCCTGTTTTTTAACAGAACACTGATCTCTGTTCACTGTCAGAGCCTGTACTGTCTCCCTCCATGTTAAAGAGCACAGACTTCAGCCATGCAGAATGTACTGGTTCAGGCATGGTGACAAATAATCTGATGACTTCTGTTGCCATTTGTGTTAGACATTTCTTATCATCTGATCAGTACCTTAATAAATACCAGACAGTTGTAGTCTCTGGCACATTAGCTTATTAAACTCTTCTGTAATTGAATAGGTGAATGCAAATTTCTTCTTGAAACAATGCAAGTTCTTATGTAAATCCTTAAGCATCGTGACCAGGGATTTGTGGATTTACTTTTTTTAACTGTAACCTTTCTTGAACTCCTTATTTACAGGTCTGTTGGATAAGTTCTTTCTAAATACCGGGCCAAAAGTAATAACTTGGGCAACTCTCAACTGAAGTTTGAAGATCTTAACTCCAGATATAGTGACAAGCAGTCATCAGCTTCTTGAAATACACTTCTAAGAATCATAGTGTCTCATCAACAGTCTTTCAATTTCAGTCTCTTGATAAATGATTAGACAAAAACATGGACAGAAGTGAGCTTCATGAATTGTAAATATCAATAGTGGGAATTCTGTTAATTGTTGTAATGGTGGATACTGGGTGAGTATGGGGGCAATGGCGGAATGTTGCCAAGCTCAGGTGTCTCACACAGCATCACTTCATGTTGCCATGGTCAGGGCTGGAATACTGGCCTGATCCAGTAGGCCATTCATTATGTAAATAGCTATGCCATTCAAGCTGCCTGAGCGTGCCAAAACCTAATCTTATTTCCCTTGGAAGGTGAAGCATAATCCCTGTTTCAGAAAGCAGGGAGTACTGTATAAATCAAGTAATACAATGCTGTTGCCTAGGTATTAGTAATGTGATGCCTTATGAGATTTCCTTTTCAGTGATGAATCAATGTCCATGTATTTGCAGTCAAATTCTGACAGTAGTATGTCTTGAGGTTGTATCGGTTCACCTACTATGTTCTCTGAGCAAGAGAGAGGGAGTTCAAGTGGAAATGGCTAGATACTGTATGCCAATACAAAATCCTCGTGACAGCTTGTCGAGTAGCTTCTTATGGGGAATTTCATTCAAAGACAAGCAGTTATATATGTTAACAATCACGCAAATACACACAAGTTTTATGTAGGCTGACTAGTCTCAAACACTGCCTTCACATTTTCAAGCTCTTTAAGTTTTGTATGAACTTGACTGAATGATGGTTCTCTATCTTCCAAAGATGTTCATGAGCCTCTAGCAATTAAGAAAATTAGTTGTGTCTGGTGGTTTGTCTAGGTATTTCATTTAATAGCCTTTCAGGAACTGAGTATCAATTTGCTTGAAAATTGTTTAGGAAAGAATTGATTCCTCCTGTCTCTGTAGTTAGCACCACAGACACAAAGAGTTCTTGTCTGTGACTATTGATTTTTTTCTTAATTGTTTGAACAGCCATTGATCTGGGTTTTGCTATGCAATCAGCATCTGAGGCTTCAGAGCCCCATAAGACAGCTCTGAGAAAG
Organism: Cnemophilus loriae; assembly: GCA_013397755.1. Lineage (NCBI taxonomy): Eukaryota > Metazoa > Chordata > Aves > Passeriformes > Corvidae > Cnemophilus > Cnemophilus loriae. Next base: position 56,540 of record VZTF01000407.1, read on the forward strand.
GTATGATAAAGGGATGCTATGTGTCTAGCTTGTGTCAGTGATGCTGCATTATTACGAAGTCACGACTGAAAAATCTATTTTTTTTGTTTTCAAGAGAATACTAGCGGAAATTTACAGAAGGTGGAAATGACAGAAGCTGTTACATTGTAAAATTACAGAAGCTGTTATGGCACAGTATTATTGCAGGTGTGTTTTAGTTCTAGCCTATTGATTGTATTGAAAATGAGGGAACTAATGGGTTTTGATAGGACAGCAGATTAGAACTCAAACACAGGAAAGAAGCACTCTTCCTGAGTTGCTTTACTTTATTTTGCACACAGGCACAAGAACGAGTTATGGCCAGAAAAATTATTTCTTCCCCAGGTTCTTGCATAACTATGTAAACAAAAGCTGTGAAAAAAATTCTTCTTTCTTATCATCTTATGGTTGAGAGGTAGGTAAGAGGAAAGCATTACTGTGCCTAAAAGAAAAAGGATGAGAAACTAGGCCTTGAGTGGTGAAGTTACTTAACCTTATGTCAGAATATATTAAACTTTATGTTCTTCTGTTGATTTAACTAGAGCTGCTAACTCACTGAAAGTAGCAGTACTTAGAGTACTTACTGTTTAAAAGAGGTGCTGAAGGTAACTCATAAAAAAATACTTCTATTTTAAAAGAGTATAAGAAAAGTGTTTCAATGTACTGCAAAGCCCTGCCTCTGACTTTTCTGATAACAGTCCTCTTTTGCATTGAGAATAAGACTTTAGAGAGGCTGGTGAACAAAGCTAAGCAAACTTCCTTTTAGGCCAAGTGGTACTGAGTGGTAATAATGCCAGTAGTAGCCCTCAGAGTAGTTGATCATCATTGTGATAAACCTCTGAGGCCATATATTGACTTCTAGGACTGAAGTGACGAAATGGTTTTTGTATTTATCTTCAAACTACCCAGCCTTTTCTTTTGTAAGCTGTAGTAAATGTGGAGGGCATTGATGCTAGCTTTCTATTTCTGGTGAGCTTGGGTGTCGTATCTCCTGTGAATGCAAGACAGCTGATATGACTTATCCTCTCCAGACTCTTCCAGACTCTAAAAAATATCTGCGTTGCTGTATGAAAGTTCATTATTACCATATTGTCAGCATGTGTTGCAGAACTTTAGATGTTTGGGCATGTTCATTGCAACAGTGCCCTTAAAAATAAGAGTTTATCTTAAGTTCAAAAGCAAACAGCAAGGAGTATGGATCATTACTAACTGAGATAGTTCTAAATATGGGGATGTTAACTTCAGGAGATACAATACTGTGATAGAATTGGGTGGGCTCTGAAGCCAGTAGAGGAGTCTTATTGTACATCGCCAGTGAAAATGTTATGATGGCAGTACCAGTATTTAGGCTTTTTCTGTGGGAACTGGTTATGAAATTGCCTGTTTCTGTGAACAGAAAAATCTGATACACAGCTAGCATTGATTACTGATATGAAAGCTGGCAAACAGATAGTTTTTCTAGACTTCATACTTAATTATACAAGCACTGAGACTGGAGAGCTGAAATGAAGGAATGTTTGACTATTGGTCTTGTTCCAGTTAGCACTCTTGTATTGGCATATGACAGCATGCTCTTACAGTTCTATTTCCTCTTCTGCTTGTGATATGCTCAGTCAGCATGCTGACTCTGCAGCTTAATTGCAAGTTCTAGGGAGCTCAGAACAGATGGGAAATTTGTTCTGATATTGCTAATGCTTCTGACCTGGGTGCCCTCTGGAAACACTTAGTTCAGTGTCTCTTAGTGGCTGTTTCTGTGCAGAACAAAAATGACCCTTAGACAAATCTATGTTTCATCTTAGGCACAGCCTTAAGCAATGATGTTGTTCCTTTTACCTGGGAAGATTACCAGCCTGAGAAGTGAAGACCATAAAGAATGTTTTTTGGCGTGACAAGAAAACTTAACCATATTATCACTGTTTTTGGAAGCATCCTCAAGATTTGTGAACCCTTTTCCCCACCTGGTGGCTTTAGCCTTTGTAAAGGCCTGTACCTTGCAGAGGAGTAGCAATCAGACAAAGTAGCACCATCTCTCAGTTAAGGGAGTCTAGTTATAAAATATCAGTCTCTCATAAATGAAATGAAATATTTTTTCTTAATTTGAGTCTTCCCCTGCTAAAGTTAGTAACTGTGTTCTTGGGGACTGGCATCGTCCAACTTAACTGCCATTCTTGAACTGATGAATTTACAGTCCTCTACCTAACACAGTTAATGATTGCTCTTCAGGGTTCAGAGATAAGACTTTAAGCACTTGCTTAGTTCCCTGATAAAGGAGTACGAAGACCTTTCTGTGTGCCGTTCACTAGTAGTATGAAACTGCTGCATACCTAGCCACAAACAAGAGGATACAGCAGCATAACTCGCTTAGTTTTAGGTCAATCAGCTATCTTTTTTTAAGAAGGTGGTGCAAGATAACTTGATTTTTCTGCTTACTGTTTGGTACAGTCACTTCTTTCACTGAGGGATGTATTAACACGGTTGAAATACTTCTGTGTGATAGATTTATCCATGGTGGCATGAAGGGTGAGAGAAGGGTAGTAACATGATTACTTGGTATAGCATGAAGACAGATGTTACGTGGCGCTGCTCCAGAGAGATGCCCTGCTGAGATTTAGCAGTTCTTGAAAATCTTGGTGTATTTTGCATAGTCCAGAGATTTAAATAGTTTCAAAAACTCAAAAGTTTGCCTCACACTGGCATGTGTTCTGTATGGCTGTGTTTTAAAAAGATGAAATTTTAGGGTTCTGTGGCAAAGATTTGTAGTTGATCCTGTTCCTGAGGCTCTATTGCCACTGTCACTTCAGCGATAATAATGCTGCAACTGAAGTAGGAAGCTATCAAGCATGTCATCACAGATGGTAGCAGAAAGGTGACTTTGCTAGGAATGTTAGCTGTATCTTTTGAGCTGATTAGGAGGTAACCACACTAGGATAAGAATTACTAATTGTTGGCTGCAGGATTGTTAATCTTCCAGCTAGACACTAAAAAGGTGGCAGTCATCCTTTTTAACTTCAGAACAGTTGTATAGTAGTCAGCTTCTAAGAGAGAGAAGACAAAGTGGGAGTAGCTTTAGAACGCAGTCTGTAGCAGCTTCTCAGCAGTATCAGCTCTGCTGTTTATGTTGTTAGAAGCAGGATCTCATGATGAAGAAATGACCTTGTATTTCTGGTTCTGCAGAATGATGGCTCACTTGGTTTTTCATGCCTGTCCAGAAAAGTGCAGGGAGAAGGAAGTGTCCCTGCAGGGTATCAAGTAACACTCCCTTTCACAACTCCCACATTGCATACTCTAGTAAAGCTTTCCATACAAGTTACAGAAAGCAGTAAATCTGGCTGTTCTCTCTTTTCTCAAATGACTAAACAAGTCACCTCTTTACAGATGCTGTTGATGGAGTGGTTAACGGGGATGTCTATCAGGTAAGATAGAAGTATTCTGTACTTAGAATGTGCTGTTCTACTCTGAGAGCTTTACCCTAATATAGACTAATACTTCTTATTTCTTGTCATCTGAGGAGGAACTTCTATTCTGGTATCTCATCTCATAAAGTTGTCAGTGTTCTTAATTATGCCCCTCCTCTGAACTTAGAGGCAACTTAAAGCAGCAGTTCATTTTGAAATGTGGCTTAACAGTACATAAGCACTGTAAAGCAGACTGATAGGCTCTGTGATATGACTTTATGTTGACTTGCACTGGCTGCTAAGCTGAAAGTGTGCTCTGATTATCTAGTTTAAAGCAGAGTTTTCAGATTTGCTTGCTCTTTAAAGATAATTCATGCATCCTGGTTGTCTTACCAAGATGGTCTTATAAGGACCGGACTGAAAACATTATACATTTCTTAGTAACATGAAGTTGCATAAAATTAAGCTGATAGCTAAAAAGCTCAGTCGCAGAATGAAAGCATGTTAGACAGCCATGGTAATGACAAAAGGAGGAGATACCTGCTTTATTAGTGTCAGGAAGGAATGAGGCATATTAAGGCAAACACTGTGTTGTAACTGAATTCCACACCAGTTTGTCCAAGGCATTGTCATTGCTTGGTGTCACAGTTGGCTCCTTAGCCCTGATTAAATGACTACTTGGGAAGGAAGCAACATATGAGTGATGTACTTCTCCTTAGAGTTTTAAGTGAATGCTGAGCTTTGTGGAGAGACAAACAGCTTTCACTGCTGCTGACATTCTTATGTCCTCAGCATTACTGTGAGATTGATGGGACAACTTGTATTTTATAGGCCCTTTGCCCTTCCTTGTACAACAGATGGTAGATCGCCCTCTTTAGATACCTTGATTTTGTGATTGGAATTCTAAGAGACCAGTTGCTTTGGTTGATAGAGCTTCCTCTTAATGAGAAAGAAGAGACTGATGGGCTATACATAACTTTTGTTTTAGCTATCTGTAAGTAGCTGGCCCTGCAGCTGGCCAGTTTATTTTGCTTTGGATGAAATATGAAGCCTGGTGGTGTTGCACCAGCCCAGCTTCTCTTTGCATTATTCCTTCATTGAGTTCTGCGGGAGGTCTAAAGAGGGGCGAGGCACAGCCAAGTATGTTGTCAGCTGCAGTCAACCTGGTACTCTCAGGAGTGGTATTTCTTAACTCTGTTAGGGGTAGGATGAAGCAATAAAAGTTGTTAAACTTGGAGTATCTTCTGTAGCAAATAGCACAGTATTCATTAGCTTTGTAAATGTGGTCTATTAATGTTAGACCTATTAATTTCAAGTCTTTGAGATGTTATATTGTGAAAAGGATGCTAGTACTCTCACTGTTTTAATGATTAAATATTGAAATGCCTCTTGTGTTATAAGCTGCGTACAGCAATCCAAATTTTGTAATGTGGTATGCAATTGTCTCTTGAAGTAGACAAGTAAGTTGCAAAGAATGTTTTAAACTCCTATGCTCAAAACCATAAAGAAAATTACTTTCACAGCAAATATTTAAGGTGAGATGAACTCAGAGAGTATCTGGCCTACAATTATGTAGTGAGGTGCTAGGCATTGTCTTCTGCATCCTGCAGGCTTAGTGCTCTGGCACTAAGTGTTTGTGGCATTTGTCTTTCCAGTTGCCTTGAATTTTTGTTCGATCCCTGATTTCTGGAGGAAGTCCTGTGTTAACTTCCTTCAGTTCTGCTGTAATTTGTGGCAAGATGTTTCTCATTTTAATGGTGGAAATGTGTTACAACATCAAATGAATGTGTTATTGGCTCAGTTCAAATAGAATCTAATTTTATGTAGCTGGCAGGCAGTTATCTGAAATATTCACTTGTTATGCACAAATGACTTTACTTTTCCTTTCTTCTAAGGAGAGTAATGGTCCCACAGACTGCTATGCTGCCATCTCCCAAGTAGATCGACTGCAATCAGAACCAGAAAGTATTCGTAAGTGGAGAGAGGAGCAAAAGGAGCGCCTGGAGCAACTTGGTAAGCATGGTATTTGTTGAGTAACCTAATGCCAGCTTCTATCAGACTGAGAGAGTTGGGTTTGTTCTACCTGGAGAAGAGAAGGCTCTGGGGCGACCTTAGAGCAGCCTTCCAGTACCTATAGGGGATCTACAGGAGAACTGGAGAGGAAATTTTTACAAGGGTGTGTAGTTTACAAGGGGTGATGGCTTTAAACAGAAAGAGGGTAGATTTGGATTAGCCGTTAGGAAAATATTCTTTATGGTGAGGGTGGTGAGGCACTGGCACAAGTTGCCCAGAGAAGTTGTGGATGCCCCATCCCAGGCTGAATGGGGCTTTGAGCAGTCTGGTCTAGTGGAATGTGTCCCTGCCCATGGCAGAGGAGGTGGAACTAGGTGATCTTTAAGGCCGCTTCCAACTCAAGCCATTCTATGATTCTTAAGCAGTGGAATTCTGAACCGTGGCACTGCCTCTTCAGAGTCTTAACATGCTTCCTGTGTTCGAGGAGCAAGTCTGGATGAGTCTTCTAGTAAGCAGATTTAATACTGGTGTGGGAGTCAGCAAGCAAGTGGCTCTCTGAACCTTTACGTACAGATGAGCTGACAGAAAATGAACAGCTTTTGTAAGTTAAAAAGATGACAATAAATACTGCAGGCATTAGTACTTTATTTCAGAGGATAAAGATTACTCATTTTGTAATTGCTGAGGCCATCTGTTGTCACATGGATCTTAATCTAATAACTAAATTAAGAAAGTAATGGTTTATTAACTAAACTAAATACAGCTATCAAATGCAGTGGTACCTACCCACGGACAGCATCTAAGAGACTACAAACTCGTGTGCTTACATGGTGGAGCCTTTGCTTGAAATTGTTAGGACAGAACCTTCTGTAAAATGTTATTTGGGATATAGCTGACCCTTTTGCTACTCCTTTGGGCTAGTTACAGCAGATGAGGTTGTCCTGAACTGTAGTCTGTGTGTAAAAGTATGCGGAATGCCAGGTTCCTTCACTTTGTCTAAGCATAGAGGCTTTACTAAGCTTTGTTCCAGCACTGGCATAGCAAGGTGACTGTTTCTAGTTTGAGCAGTTTGCAGACCAAAAGACTTACTGAATTTGAACTACTCTGCAAAATGCCTATCCTAAACTGAAGTGGACTGTCACAGTTACACAGCACAGGAATTCTGTTTAGCTAAGCCTTTGAATATTTGTAATATTTAGAGTTCTCATAGCCTAAATCAGGGAGTTTCCTAACCTTTATCTGAGTTGGTGAAGCAACTGTGTGCAGTATAGTGCACCCTGAACCATCAGTTGAAATGTTTGCAAGATGCATTTGGATACAAACATGACTGACAAAGCAATTCTTAAATCTTCAGATGCAAACTCACGAAAGCAGGAAGCAGAATGGAAAGAGAAAGCAATAAAAGAGTTGGAAGAGTGGTATGCAAGGCAAGATGAAAAGCTCGAGAAAACAAAAGCCAGTAACAGGTAAAGTTTCTCCAGTCATCGGAAGAGTTACGCTTCTGGGTATGAAAATAACTGGGGAGGGAGGTTAGAATACTTCTTGTATGTCTTAAGGCAATAGTCCTTCAGATCATTAAAGTAAACGCTCCTGCTACCTATCTTTTAAAGTTTTCTTAAGTAATCTAAATTAAATGTCCAGGGAGCATTAAGACGATGATCAAGAATTGCTGAAGATTCCTTAGGCCATGAAGCTTGAACATGGCCAGAAAATTTTTTACTCTACCCACTTGTTGGCATGCTCCGAGCTGCACAGGTCTTCAGTGACTGCAATTACCTACCCTGAGACTAGCATTCTTGCTTGCTTACTTTAGAACATATGGAAGTGGCATTCTTGATAATCTTTGCTACAGGTTATTTCATTAAATATCTTAAAATCTTTTGCTGCTCTTTTTGGAAGCAGTTCAGAAATAACATGACTCAGTTATACTAGTGAAAAACGAAATGCTGGCTGTGTCAGTGGTGGTTTGAATTGTCTAATTATGGGTCCTGTGGCAGAAACTGATGACTTGGTTGCTGGAATAGTAAACTCTTACACTTTCTTAGAAGTTCCCTGTGGAATTTTGACTTCAAGCTACATGAAGGTAAATGTGACAGAACTGACTTAATGCCTCTTTAAATCTCTACTTCATTCTGTCCAGGTAATCATCAAGACTGCTTTATATTTTGGGAACTCACAGGCCTCAAGATGAACTGCTGTTTTGTTCATTTTGTTGTTTTTTTTGAAACACCACTTTTCTTATCAAAATGGCCATCAGGTTTATCTTTATTAAGTAAACTCCTGGGCAGACTACTCTTTCTAAAGAAAGAAAGGAGGCCTACACTGCCTACAGAATTATGGATTTGCCACTTCCATTCACTGAGGAATTAACTATCTTTTGGTTGGGTCAAGAAAGGGAAATAGGATTAGTCCTGTTCTAGCTGGTGGCCAGAGCTCGTGATACCCTCATAGCGTTATTATGGCCAGCGTGTGAGTGCAGGATATGGAGTCTGGAGCAGGGCTCTTTAAACAAGTGTTCCACAGAAGCCTGTGGCATTCTTATCACCCTGATGAGATCTCTTGCCTGATGGTAGTTTCTGTCCTTGAGAGTAGTCTAATGCTAACACTGGAGCTCTAGTCCTCAGCTACCTGGTCCAAACTTCTAGGATGTAGCAGAATTTCTGTGTTGCCCCTCTAACCAATGGCTTAATTGATGCATTCTATGTGGTAACTGCTTTCCTGTTACAGTAAGTCTAGGCGATGCAAGGTTAATGTGGTCGTTAAAACTGCCTCCAGCTGTGTTCCGTACTTCTCATCCTTATCTCTTTTCTCCTGCCTGCTTGCGTGCCTGCTGGACTACTTGCTACCTAGGGTGGCAGATGAAGCTTTCTACAAACAACCCTTCGCTGACGTGATTGGTTATGTGTATGTTGCTTAACTACTAATTCTGTTTGCTAGTCAACACGATAATAAGCAGGATCAGAAATAGTGCTGAATGTCTGAAGGTGCCTTCTGAATATTTACTTTTTTGGACCGATTCTGGTCTGCAGTATTAAGTGCAGTTCTCTTGTATGCACTGCACAAAGCCTAGCACTTTCCGATTAAGTCATGCAGTGTGCATACCACTGGAATTTTGGTAATGACTTCAGTAGTCTTTAGACCTAAGGGTTTACAGTTGTTTCCAGGCCAGTGAACATTGCTTAGCAAGATGCTTTGCTGGGGGTGTGGGTTAGTGCCTGCAGTTTCACATGGGTGCTGTATTTAGTCCTTCCACAGAGCAGCAGTGTTTAACTCTGTAATAGGCAGTGACCACCTGCTTTGCCTACATATCAGAAAAATATTCAAGCAATGCTTGCACATAAAGGTTCACAAGCCAAGGAAGGTAGAAAGGAATTGCCTGACACAAATCAGGGTAGAAAATGTGCATGCATATAGAAATAGGAGGCTGTTAGAGAACAGATGGAGAGTACCAGAAGGTGGTATTGAGAAGTCAGCATAAGATGCTTGGAAGACATTTAGGAGAAGTGTAGATGTTTTGCCAGCCTAATATATCAGTGAAAACAGAGCTGTGACTTTCAAGCCCCAGCGAGTATGCTAGTTTCTGAGGGGTAGAAGGATTGCAATGTTCATTGGCTTGTTGATGTATTTTAATTTCTTCCCTTAATTTGTAGACTTGAATTGAAAGATGGACATGTCACAGATTCTAAGGTGACACCTTTAGAAGGTGTACTGGTGAGCCGTGTTGTGGCTTTGAGTGCATTAATACTGAAGGTTTGGTGTGAAATTCACAGCTAACTGTAGGTGGATGTAAACCAAGACTTGTGAAATGATGGATTTACAGGTGGTGTTTAACTTTTCTGAAATCTCCTGGAGTTGGTTTTGTTAGATTTTTTCAATAAAACCGTTATTTTCATATGTCCAATGCAAATGTGCAGTGTAAATGCTGCATAATAAAACTGGCTGCCTGTTTCCTGAATGTAGGCTAAGCTACTAGTGCATGTTCAGCCAGCTAATCATCTGCATTAAACTCATTCTCATTTTCTATATCTGACTTAAACTTTCTCTCCTTGTTTCTTTTCTTCTCTTCACCTTTAAGCACAAACATAAATCATCCTTGCTACAGCCTAGAACAGTTAAGTAAAAAAATCTTCACTGCCCCTTGAAAGTGTCATGTCACATAAAGTAGCAGTGTTGTAGTGATCCTTGTCTTCAGTGGTGTCTGTAACCTTATCATCCCTGTGAATAGTGCTGAACCCTCATGGGAGAGTCATTTTCACTGCTTTCTCTGTACTGCTTGTTGGAGTAGATGGATTTGGTTTGATCTCTTGGTGCTTACTGCTTCTGCACTCAGGCAGCTACCAGGGCCCCACAGTTCACGTAAACTAGATGCTGGAGTGTTATCCCTGCATTGAAGCAATGCTATTAGCAGCATAGAAAAGCCAAAATAATACAGCTGGGAAGTCACTGGCACTGTCCAGTACATAATGTGCAAAACCTCCTTAGAGTCTCCTTAGGGTGAGAGCAGGGGAAATATGTTTATTCTGTGAGGTGACCTCAGACAAGTCATCTCCTCTGCCTATTGCACTCACAAGCATGGGATTCATGACTTAAATTCCTTATGATTCATGCTGCTTCACTACAGCATTGGGAATCATCAGCAGATAGTTTTATGATGGCCTGTAGGCCTTGGGGCTGATTTAAATCCTCAGATGGAATCTGTTTAAGACATGCTTGCAGGCAGTTGTAAATTTCCACTTGGCAAATGTCCAATGTAAGCCATCAAGTGGCAGAGGCTTAACTAGTTAAGACCTGGGCATTTCTCCATAAATAAAATGTCTACATAGAAGTACCTTACTTCCTGGAAGCTTGTGTGGCGACTCCTTAGGCAAAGACTCAATAACTGTTCTTAAAACCAAACACCTGTATTCCAACATTTTACACAATCCTCTGCAATCCTCTGCACTGCTTGTGCATAGCATACTACTGCAATCTACTTTCATCTCCAGGATTTGGGCAGTGGGAGCTTATGTGGCCATAATGTCCACAAGCAGCTGTCAGGTCACATTTCTTATGAAACATGCTGAAAGAAACTGCATCCTGTAAGGGGGAAGGAGTGCCTTATATGCTGGGCATTAACACAAGGTGCATTGCATTGCTTTTAGGGCAGCTGAAGAAGCCTTTGTGAATGATGCAGAAGAAGTTTTTCCGGGCACTGAGTGGGAACGTGTGGCTCAGCTCTGTGACTTTAATCCCAAGTCTAGTAAGCAGGCAAAAGATGTGTCCCGCATGCGTTCAGTCCTCATCTCACTCAAGCAGGCTCCGCTGGTTCGCTGAAGCAAAGCTCAATGGAAACACTACAAATGCAATATCTTAACCTTACTCAGAGAAGCTATGTTTGCAGTAATTTGATTAATTGTTTCAATGTGTTTTTTTGGACCACATCATGATGTATCTAGAGCTGATCATTGTTTGATTGCATGTTCTTCCTGATGTTTCCTTTCTGTGTCTGAAATGGGAGAACCTCCAAAACTGTAGTCTCTGTGCTGTTGTGCACTGAGGTGTCACTTCCCACATTACTGATATTAAAGATCTGTTAAACAGCAAAATGTGTTGACTTTGGATGAATTAAAAAGGTCTCCTGCTTCCTTTTGACAGAGAGTGAGTAAACATTTCTCTTAATTGCTAGTGATTTCACCGTGCTGGTGATTGTCCAGCCAGCAGTGCTTCTGGTCTCTGCAAGGTTGTCCTGCTTGTTTCTTTAAGCTTTCCTAAAGCTCTTGAGAGCTTTAGTTTAAAAACTCATCCCCTATCCAATTTATCACACTAGACAGAAGCTCAAGAAAACTGAAACAGCAGGCTTGTTAAGGGGCTTATCTTGCTTCCAGTGGGACTGAGGACACTGCTTTCTGCAGGTAAGCAGTTTTGTATAGTTTTCTGCTGTCACTGTGTAGTTTTCTGCTGTCACTCTGGCTGCCTGTCTCAGGCTCAACACACAGTCGAGGGCACTGAGTAGTTAAGACTTTGATATTCTACTGCTTATTCCGTTCTGCCAGGTATTCAATGCTGTCTTCATATGCAAAGATCTGTGGTGTAGAGGCTGTTTGGATGTTTTTGAACTGTATCCTTGTCCTCACTGCAGACACTTCCTCCCACTAGGGTGGTGAACTGGAGAGTTGGAGAGCAAGAGAAGGGAAAACTTGCTCTTACTGCTGCTCATCTCTAGGCTGGAGCTCTGCCTGCCAACGTGATTGAAGGTGAAACAAACTGATCTAGAAAATCTCCGTTCTGTTTCCTTGGCTCACCCAGCATTCACAGGAGCCGTATTCTAGCCTTGCTCTGTTAAACTTTACCTTAGCTGTCTGTTTTCTAAAACTAATCTGTTCAACCTCCTACATTATTTCACTGTGTTTATCAAAGACATAGTATCTTAACTAGTGTGTAGCATAATTCCTTTAATACCTTTTATGTACAAGCTGGAAGGTTAGTCCAGGCAGTTCGAAAAGGGTTGCAGATGCAGACTAAAATGTATTAAGGCTCAGGATGTTACTGCAGCTGTGTTACTAGCAGCTGTGTCCCTTTGGTGGGTAAGAGTGAATAAATGGTTTCCAGTTGGGCTGCAGTAGTTAAGCTGTACCTTACTGTTGTCTGTAGACTGGAGCAACTGTCGTGTTTGCAAGTGCATTCACACACTACTGATGGGTGGTGATGAGAATGATAGTAGATTACAGGTCTGGAAACTTGATTCCATGGAAGATCAAGGCAAGAAGATGTCTTCTGAACTGCACAAGGGTATGGCAGGTGAGTCCAACAGGACTGAAGCACAGAGCAAATCCACAGAATACTGATCCTCATTGCTAGCCTTGACTAGTTATGCATTCACCTTGACTGAAAATCTCCTTTTTGCTGCACACTCAAAAGCTTTAAAAACAAAGGCTTTGAAAATGAGCTGATAATGTAATAAAGAAAAGTCCACTATGTTAAATACACATTCTTTAACGTGTTAATATGAATTTAGGAGAATTTGAAAGATAAACAAGTTAGACAGGTTCCTGCACACTGAATTATGGTATTTATTGATCACCATGTTTTCCTATCTTACAGAATATTTTATCTGGTTAGTGATGTGGTTTAGAGCTGCAATCCAAGATAATGGGCAAAGACTCAAACTCAAGGCCAAAGCAATGTTACAGAAGTTAAAGCAGTATTTTATATGCTGGATTTGCAGAATCTAAGAATGTGTTTGCAGTTTTTTTGACATATTTCATCTGGCTGGAACACTTACAGTGCAGCTCTGTGGGTTTTGCTTACCTCTGCTACCTCTGGTGCAGAGATTTTGCAGATTACCTCTTCTGCCTTAATTTTACATTCAAGTATGCTAGCTCACTTTCTCCTTTATCAGTGCTGTCACAAAACCATAGACTGGCTGTGGTTGGAAGGGACTTCTACAGGTCATCTGGTTCAACCCCTCTGCTGAAGCAGAACCACCTAGAGCCTGTCGCCCACAACCACATCCAGACAGCTTCTGCATATCTCCCAGAAACTAAAATTCCACTACCTGTCTGGTCAACCTCTGCCAGTGCTTGGATACCTGTACAGTAAAGAAGTGTTTCCGGATGTTCAGATGGAGCCTCTTGTGTTTCAGTCTGTGCCCAGTGTGTCCTGTCATGGCACCAAGGAAAAGACCCTGTCTCTGTCTTCTTTGTAGTCTTGCTTCAGGTATTTATATACATTGATAAGATTCCTCTGAGCCTTCTGATTTCCAGGTTGAACAGTCCCAGCTCTCAGCCCTCCCTCACAGGAGAAATGCTGTAGTTGCTTTATCATCTTTGTGGCTCTTCGTTGCACTCTCTCTGATATGCTTATGTCTCTCGTGTACTGGGGAGCTCAGAACCAAACCCAGCACTCCTGGAGTCAGGACATTTTCTGTGTCTGAGAATTATTTGAGATACTTAGACTTTGTGACAGAGCAAAAGAATACTCAGGTTTATTTGGGCAAATCAATGCATTTGTCTGTGTTTCTAAACATTGACTTGTTTTCTTCAGAGGTCAGCATCTGTCACTTTGTTTTGTGACTTCATGTGACAATTTTGTGCTACCTGTGGCCTAGCTGTGCGTGCTCAATCCTGTTTATTGGCTTTAACTCCCCACTGTCACTGCTTATCTCCATAGCATTAGTCAGTGGAATCTGGAAAAAAACCTGGATGCTTCCTATCCTTCAAACATAATCCCAGCTGCATGCACGCAAAGATCTCATGCAGTATTGAGAGAGAAGCTGTGGACTTTTGCTGAATACATCCCGGTATAGAACTTGCTTTGTTTAGCTTCTGATCAGGTGGCAGGCAGCAGCCAGGCAGCCTGAAATTACAATGAGCATTTGTAAAGAAGAAGGGGGATGGAGAGGTCATGGGTTCATTGGAAAAGCAGGGAGCCTGAAAACAACAGCACTGTGCATTCATCCTCTTAGCCATGTTCCACAGGCTAAGTGTTAAGCAGCCATAAAACAACATGGTGTGGCTTATCTGTTTCTTGCTGATGTTTTTTTTCTGAGCAACTGGTTAAGAGGGAAACATACAGATTACTGGCTTATATTTCAGAATGGACAACATGGGTGTCTGTTGTCTTTGCCAAGAGGATTCCTCCAGTAGTACCTGTCGTGCAGGCAAGCTTGTTCCTCTGCAGAACCTTGTGCTGTGGCACTAGTTCTAATCCTAACATAATTATCTGGAATGGTCCAAGGACTGTACAGCCCAGATATTTTATACTTACTAATGCCTGTGATGTCTCCATGGCATTTGAAAGGGACACTGTGATCAGATTCACTGAATCAGAGTATAAATTCTGTCTGCACCTTACTCTATTGTGTTTTTTTAATACAAAATTGCCATTGCCTCCCTTTGGTAATATGTGCAAGTTTTTGACAATTTTGTTACAATTAAATGGAGGAAGGACAGTGCTTCAAGACCACCAGAAAACGAATGAATTTGTTATTTCCAAGTGTCTGGGTGGCAGATCAAAGATTCAAAATACTGAATAACTAAACTTGCTGGTCAGGAGACAAAGAAGAAATTCTAAACCTCGATTCTGTATGGATTACCTATATGGTTTGCAAAGCATCAGCAATGATCTGTAAAAAGACAGCTATCAAAACTCAGCTGGTCTCCTCATGATCCCAAGTCCTGGCTTGTTGGGTTTCTATGGTAATGCAGAACTGTTGTGGACAAAGCAGTCCTTTTCCACCAGCTGCAGGAAGCAACGTGGTAGAGGAACTTGTAGAGGTCTTATACTGGTTACATGAATTAAAAGTTACAGAATTAAGAACTCCAGTTTTAGTTCACTTTCCAGCCTTTTGGCACTCTACTGCTGCCACTTGCTTATGATTATAAACATCCAAGTTTGTGAGGGGACTTGTCCTGCCCAACCTGTTGCTGTCATATGCAGGTCTGCATGGAGGGCTGGATGGTGGCATTCCTGCCAAGGCTTCCGCAGTTAGGATACCACACATGCAATTACCCCGGACACTGCAAAACCAACCAATATGCAACAGGCAGTACGAGGTGCATGCCAGTAGGCAGTAGGTGATGCCAGTGCAGGTAATGAGAATGCCCTGCTGCTTTAGGCTCTGAAATACCAGTAACAGCTGGGGAAAGGGATTTCGTTTCTGCATGTTTTTCCCAGTATTGGATATAAAAGTTGGTTTGCTCTCACTGGAGTCCATGATTTTGTCGTATGAGCTACTCCAAAGGACACTGGGCCAGCAGCAAGTAAGCACATTACTGCAGATACTCTGTGAACATCTGATGTTTGCTCCTTCTGGGACTGGATAAAACTGGGGGCTAATGTCCATAAAATCTCTGGTCCACATTAAAGTACCTGAAGTTCAAAGGACACTTCTGAACAGGGAAAGAAGGAGAGACAAACAAAATCACTATTATGCTATTAAATATGATTTTTTATTCTTTCTGATTCTATAAACCGCTTGTACATATGCAGCAGGTTCTTGGCCAGCTGACAGAAAAAAGAAACCATTTTCAAAAGCATTTGAAGAATCGTTTTCTTAACATGACTAGACGTTAAAGGTGTGAAACTTTTCAACTGTCTGTCGTGTTTTTTCTGTGCCTGCACCTTCCCTTCAGCTGCTAGGGAAAAACATTTGGAGTCTGAGGTACCAGAGATACAGAGCTTCAGAGGGAAAATGGAAAGCAAAAGCCTGGTCCCACTTTTAGCCAGGCATTCCAGCCAGGCATTCCTTGTGATGCTAGAGGATGGAAAGATCACATGACAGGCCTCCTCCCTGTTAGAACGTCAATACTCCTGATCTGAGCTACTATCACTGTAGAGAAATACCAGTTTCTCCTTGAATTGCTCATAGAGCTAATGCTCTGGTATTGAAGGTAATGGGAATCATCAAGTAAACCAATACATGTAGGAAAAGGAACAAAAACTCCTTGGTTACCTGAAGTCTAGTACAACTGGGCAAACAGTTACGAACCAGCTATTTGCCAAGTCTGAGAAACTATGGTAATAGAGGCTGGATGATTGTTCCTGGAGACATCAGGAGGGAGATCTGGTGGTGTTTCTGAAATCTGCTCTGAAGATGTGAGTTATCAGTAAGCATTCCTTGTGGAAGAGAGGGTGAAGTAAAGACAATCTGTACAGATTATATCCCAGAATTAGCAAGTGTACTAAGAGCTATTCTGTCCAAGTTCATTGTATAGCAGAGGGCAATAGTTGCAGAAGACTGTTGCATTTTGATTGGAGAAGAAGTTCAAGTGTGGAAATAGCCCCTTTTATTCCCCTGTACTAACACATCACTGGACTTCTGAGAATATCAGTGGTTGAGTTAGATGTCAAAATAGGTCATTAAATTCAGGACAGGATAGTCTTGTGACTGTTCCTCCAGAGCTATCTTTCTGGATTAGCTGATAAATGGGTTGGTTTTTCAATTTCTCCAGCATCTTGAAAGTATGCTAAAAAAGCAGCTGGATAAAGACAGCACTGTATATCAAGGACTCATTAAAGAAATACAAACCACAGCTTACTTAGGCAAGCCTTCACTGGTATTTGACATACTTTTCTCCTAGGCCTCTGAATGCCCGGAAGGTGAGGATAAGGGTCAGATTTGACTTTCCATCTTGAAAGCTGATGGTGAAAGCAGGACAAGGCAAGTGCACCTGCAGTGACATGAATGGCTGAGGGGATGTACTGTGTCACTCTGCAGTGAAAGGTAGATTCTTTATGATCAGATGTGCCCTGTGGCTGAATTTCAGCTAACTGGCTACCAAAGAATAAGCAGTCCTCCTTCCTCTAAAGTAGTAGATTAAGTCTCTTGAGAAATCCCCCAAGATTTAAATTCAAAAAATTTACTATTGGCCACAGCCAGAAGACAAAGATGCTCACTGCTATAGTTAAATCAGTTTGTTTGGACTTTTCTGCAGGCTCTAAGCTCACTAACCTGTAGTTTTTTTCCTTCATATGCAAAGCTTCTAAAATGGGACTCTGCCCTTTAGAGATGATATAATAAATAAACTTGGTTGCCTATACTAAGTCCTTCATGGAAAGGAATTTCTAGGTGTAGCCTTTTTTTATTGTAGAGGTCCTTGTTTCCACCCACTGAAATTACTACCTGCTTCTGGTGATTACATCATATTTACTTTGTGGGTGGAATCCTGGAAACTGAAAAGCTGGTAAACTTCTCATTTCACATAGGTGGGAAATGAGATATGGATCCCCAAGTGTTAGATGTAATTTTAAACACCATACACATTATCCCCATACAGCAAGAGATGCTCATAAATAATTCAGCCACACTCAAAAGTAATGTATAGGCTTACCAACAGAGGTGCTTAAAAAACCAGAATTGCACATTACTTCCAATGAAGTCAGCTGAAATTTAGGAACAATACAAAAAGATAATACCTCAATTAGGAAATGCTGAAGTAGTCACTAACTACTCAGAACACTACTCTTGATTCATTAGCTGCTCTCATCAAAGAAGAGTTGGGGGCAAAGCATTCCCTCCACCCATTACGAATTTGAATAGTCAAATTTTCTAATTCTTCTAGTATATTCTACGTGTAGTATAATCCAGCACCAGGCTAGCAGCTCCAAGAAGAGCAGGATCTGCTAGATTTGAGACCACCACATCCACCGTTTTAACAGAGGCCAGAGCCTGTCGATTTATCACATCTTTGACAGCATTAACATAGTGGTTAGCTAGAACTCCAGAAAGGATCACAAGAGAGGGGTTCACGGTGTGTAGAATGTTCACAACGCCAAGGCCTAATGCAGTCCCAGCTGAAAAGATGAAGTAAAAAGAAAGTGAGTAGTATACTCAAAGCAGTTCTGTCATCAGTAGTTGAAACAGCTCTGTTAGCAGCAAATAACTCTGGAAAGTCAGTAAAGTGTTTTGTTCCACAGGGCAGAGTTTTGAGTTTATGTTATCAAGTAATATGTGTCTGCTATTAACTTTTCTTTCAAAAGTAGAAGAAAAAAAAAGCAATTTTTTTTTTTGCACAATAATACATTATCCAACATTATGGATGTGAAAAGACAAAACAACGCATTAACCATGCTTGTAAGCAAAGAGAATATAGGAAAGCATCCCTCTACCATCTTACTGTTAACCACTATGTATAAGGGAGGACTGTGCTTAAAGCTAGTAAACCAGTAAAATACCCCATGTAAAGTAACACATAAATTGCCTTTGCTACCTCAGACTAGCCATTCACTTGCCTACAATGAAATGTCCCTAAATTTTCCAATATGAGAATGCTGAGACTTCTTTTTTAAATTGATCTTTGCAGAAGCTTTTAATCTTTTTTTTACTGGAACAGATACTTTTAACACTTCTGCTGACATTTTCTCAAACATTCGTATTTAAAATCTCATTACCATTAGTAATTTCTATATTGAGAGGTCCTCAACATGTACAGGCTGTTTGTAGTGTTACAGTGCACTACCATTTCTGTATCCCCTAAAATATAATCGTGGAAGTGTTCCACCCTCTAGGCGATATTCTCACCTGTTCTGAGAATGCTCTCTGCTTTTGTATTCCCAAGTTTAGCTGCTTGAATAAGGTGTGCAGCACTAACGATCTCCTCCTCCTTCATTGACATTCCTTCTACTAAAAGCAGATCATCTGAAAAGGAGAGAAAGCCAAGAGCAAAACTTGATAATGTGGCAAGTCATAGGGTGAAAAAATAGGCAATTAAAATCTTTTAATCTCTTTTACTTGTATACTGAATCCTGAACAATCTGTACAACCCTGAGTTTAGCTGAAGTAATCATATCCACATTATTCAGGAAACTACTTGCAGAAGCAGGGAATCAAACTCAAACAGTTAAGAGTGTGGTAATTCACTGGTCTTGTCAGACCCAAAAATAAATAAAATATAAATATTCTCAAACTTTTTAAGACTGAGAAGCTTTTGCTGAAAAGACAATCACTGTGAAACCGAACGTCACGGAATGCCTGTCAGGTAACATTACATCAAGCTTAAAAAGAAGAGACTGTGCTTCTGGTAATTCTGAGACCAGTGGTTCCAAATGTTCCTTGCCACTGAAGAAGATCTGTACTATGCAGGCTGCCTGTACACCTATTCTTGTCTCCTCCTAGAAAAAGAAGGCAGATCTATTTTTTCTTAATACCTTCTTTGAAAATTTCTTCCTATACTACAATTTAGTAACTCTGTTTTCAAAACCAGAGTAAATAGATACCATCATGCAGTTTCTTAGCTTCTCTCTGTAATGCTATTCCTGAGGCATACGCTTCTATACATCCTTGGCTGCCACACAGGCACTCTGGTCCATCTAAGGATACGACAATGTGCCCGAGCTCAGCAGCGCAGAAAGAACTGCCATGGATCAGTTCGTGCTGATGAACGATTCCACCTCCAATTCCTGCAAAGATAGGAAGTCTTCTACAGTTTAAAAAACAGACAAACACCCCCTGGTCCCCAACAGTTTTTAAAGGCCCCAGTTCTGCAAGACACTAATATTTGCTTATTCTAATATAGACAAGATAAAATAATTTGCATCAGTGATGCTCTACGCTGGAAACCAAGAATTACTAGTTGTTACAGAACTCTTCTTTATTTGACACACCTAACACACAAGCTCACAGCTCCCTCCTATTCATATATAGATCAAAATGGTAGCTAATGCTTGTTTTTTTTTTAAAACCTATGGATGGTACTGAACTATAACAGATCTTCTAAGCTTGTGAGTCATGCTCTTTATGCAGAAAACTATCCAAGTGGCCTTAAAATTTTGCACTTCAGAGGAGAAGTTCTAATGCTGTATTTTGACAGTTAAACCTGTGTGTTAATGGGTGAGGACACTTAAATGTGCAGGCCTCTGCTGCCTCTTTCCAAATTGGGTGCAGATTCACCAGTTAGTTCTTACTGCCACCAGCTAAAGGACTATATACTTAATAAACGAGAAAAGTTACCCCACATTTGCATTTGAGATTTAATAAGCGTACTTTCTTATGTTCAGTTGCTTATGATCTAGATACATATTCTGAACTGACTTATATTTCTAAAGTTGGAAGAGAATTAAGCTATAAAGCTGAAAAAATGCAGAATTATTCCAGCTGAAGTTGCTCAGACTTTCCTTACTTGTCTGTGTAGCAGTACCAGCAGAACTTCTTTCATCAACAAGTTTAAACTATGGAAGTAGTTTTATTTGCTTGAATAAATTAAAAAGCACCCTAAGCCAAACAAATAGTATAGCAAAAGAATTTTTGGTTTTCCAGGCATAGTTGTAATGTTTATGCCTACAGAACAGCTTCTAAGTGATGGTGCTGGACTTTGGGTTTCATTGAACTGTGACATACTCACCTGTACCAGTAATCAGTGTTACAAAATTTTCTATTCCTTTTCCATGACCAAATTTCCTCTCTGCTAGAGCAGCACAGTTCCCATCATTGTCCACCCAGACTGGCAGGTGCAAAGCATCAGATATAGGAGTTCTGAGATCCACAGAACTCCACTCCTGAATGAGTTTTGTAGAGTGAAGCACAATTCCTTCTCGAGGGTTTACCCGTCCACCTGTGGAAATACCTAAGTCCCAGAAATATAAGAGAGAAAAATGAAAACTAAGTCTGTGTAATAGATTTTAAGTAAAAATCTATTTTTCTTTTTCTAATGACAAGATTTTTTTCCCCCTAATACTAGTCTTTGAAGCAGAGCATGAAAGTAAAATTTTTTTAAGTATTACTGGCAGTTCAACTTTTGACATGTAAAGATCACAAAATCATGGAATGGTTCGGGTTGAAAGGGACCTCTGGAGATCATCTAGTCGAACCTCTCTGCAAAAGCAGGTTCACCTACAGCAAATGGCACAGGATTCTGTCCTTGTGGGTTTTGAATATCTCCAGAGAAGGCGACTCCACAACCTCTCGAGGCAGTGTGTTTCAGTGCTCAGTCACCCTCAAAGTAAAGAAGACAATTCATAGAATGCCATGCCTCTAATCAAAACTGAGTATCTTAAGACTAACTAGATGGGTAATGGTTACTGTTAAGTCAGAGAGATGATGTTTCTACTTCAGGCAAGATTGCAGCAAATCACTTAATAGCTGTGTTTCTTGTTAGTGATGTACAAAAGACATAACAGCAAAAATAAATTATTCAAACCCTGGAACACTATTAGTGTCTGGAAGTCTGCTATAACTCTCAAGATTTAGAATGACTAAAAATAATTACTAGACCTAGAGCAGTGATTTTTACATAAAAACACACAGTTTTTGTGAAAGACCAAAACTGTGTTCAGAGATTTGTCTACTGAACAGAGTAGGCCAGTAAAAGGCACTACTAGCCAACCCAATTTTCTCTAGCTGGAGAGGCTTCCAGATTTGGTGGAGTCTCTCAGGACCACTGAAAAGTAGGTCACTATTATGAAGGTATTTAGCTCTAGACAATAAAGTTTGAGCATTTTATAGTACAGAGCTTATATTATTGAGTCATATATAAAGATGATTCCAGGGTTAACGCTGTAATGGAAACCAGCCATGAAAGCTCTAAGACAAGCACCTGAATTGAACATTAAAGCTGTAAGAAAGACCTGATTTGAAAGGCTAACATTTCTCCTTACAGCTTTGTGTACTTAACATTGTTTTTAAAGAATACAACATATTCAAGTTAACTTTTCTTTGTAGTGTGTGATTCAGATAAGTTTTCATCTGGAACAAACTACTTTTCTTTAGGGGCATTTCTCAGCTAAAATGAAGATTCTATGTCCTTAAAAATCCAGGACACACTAATCAACATCTTCATAAACAACTAATATCTAAGGCCAAATCTCCTAGTCACCATTAAACTGAAGAAGTCCTGATATAAAAAGTCTGATATAAAAACACAGTTTAACACAGAACTGTACTGCAAGTGAACTAGAAGTCAGCAAAAGGGCTGCTTTTGTCTCTGTTAGATACAAATTAAGTCCTAACATTCTAGCCTTTTTAGTCTGCCTGGGTGTATCTGAGAATTCTGCAGCACAGTTGATCCTAGCCCTAAAGAAAGGCTTATAGACCAGCAAAAAAAAATCACTCAGCTGCAGTTGTTTCAAGAGCTGTTTTGATGAACACTGAGCATTTGATTCACAATGCTAAGACAGCAGAAAGCTTCAAAATCCAGAGAACTACATAAACACAGTTTACTATAATGTAACAGATTGTTTTAATGGTTGTTACAAACTGGAGAAACTTCAGTCTATAGTCAGCTTCTCATTTTCAGCCACTTCAAAAGTTCATTTGTTAAGAATATGTAAGAACTTTAAGTACATGAGATCCAGTTTAGAAAGTTGTTTTAAATTAATGAGTAGTGATTTAATTTCATGTTGAAAAACATGATGTAAAAACGAAGTTAGTATTTGTGAACTTACCTACTCCCAAAATTCTGCAGTTTACATTTACTGCCTCTGATGCAGCCTCTACACACATCTTTAGAATTAATGCTAGTCTGTCTTCATAGGTTTTAGGGTTGAGCTGGGTATACTTCTTAACTATTTCACCCTAGAAATTAAAAACAACAAAACATGCCCCAGAGAAATGTATGTCATGATGAAATTTCTCTCCCGTATAAATTACAGGTCAATTTGAAAATAGAGCCATAACTTATCTCTTAAAAAAAAAAAAATACAGATGCTATGCTTTAGATCTTGGGCCTGCAGGCAAGGTTCTTGACAGCTCTGGGGGACAAGTTTGCAAGATCAGGCATTATATTCTGCTTCTGTAATCAATCTCCCATCTGAAATTAAATACACATTTTAAGGAACACGTAGCTCGTGTGAGGAAGCTACTGAGAGCTTCCTGCAACTGAGAGCTACTGCAACTGTTGTTAGGCATAAACCATGAGAGAGCAATGTACTTAAGCTCAACACTGAAGTGTTAAAAAAAAAGAAGAGTAACAATTGCTAACAAGGATAGAAAAACCACAGTGCTTTAAAAATAAAATCTTTCCAATTTGATTGCATGAAGGGTTTCTGTGGTGTCACAGACAATGCCATTTCTCCAAAATAACAGAGAATCAGACAGAGAGAAATGCTAGAAATTTCAAGGCAAAATTTACTATACTTTCAGAAATATCTTTTCTTCTAAGCAATTACACTTCTGAGTCACTTGCATTATCTCTGGAGTACCATCAAGTGTGATACATCATAGAATAGTTTGCGTTGGAAGGGACCTCAAAGATCATCCAGTTCCAACCCCCTGCCATGGGAAGGAACACCTTCCACTAAACCAGATTGCTCAGAGCTCCATCCAATCTGGGCTTGAACACTTCCAGGGATGCGGCATCCTGAACTCCTCTGGACAACCTGTTCCAGTGCCTCCCCACTCTCACAATAAAGAATTTCTTCCTAATCGAAGAAATTAGGATTCTAAACCCCCCCCTCTTTCAGGCTGAAGCCATTCCCCCTTGTCCTGTCACTACATGCCCTTGTAAATACTTTGGACAGGGTGGGGAGGGACCATGAAGATTATGTTCAACCCTAGGAGTCATGCAGTGGTAATGAAAGTATACATGATGCATGCTTGGAATATATGGGTGCTACGGAACTGATCTTAATTCAGTTAAGCCAGGAGACTGCAAAAGGTATCCTGCCTAACAGTGTTATTTTCCCTGTTATATCCCCCGTACAATGTATCTAAGGGAACTGCACTGAATTAATGCAACTAAGCAAAGAGGAGTAACAAAGACAGTGTATAAGCAACATGGCTGCGTCATTGTTGCCAAAGAACTTAGTAAATTCCAAACTGACAATTGTTTTGCGTATTAGGTCCCACCACCTCAGCATCACAAGAGCAATAGAGTTCGTGGATTTTGGATGCTTAGTTTCTTCTTCACTTTTAGTTTGGTGGGGACATCGGAGAACTTGTTTTAGAAGATGAGGCTGCAGCAAATATTATCAGAAGAAATAACAGCTTCTAAAAGGAATTTTTGAAAACTCTTTTTTTTGTGAAAATAAAATTAAATCTCATATTCTGCCACTGGCTCTTAAATGCTTACATCTGTTGTGTAAATTTTATTATGAAAGTCTGATTGTTTTCACTCTGATTTGCTAGCATTTCAACTTTCATAAATGTCGCCTCAAGCTCTGTAAAGTGGGCAGAATTTTTTAAAATTTATTTTTTCCAGGCTGTGTTGACTCATAGGAAAAAATGTGGTGCCAATTTTACTTTTAAAAATATTACTTTTATTACTTTTAAAAGCTGTCTTTAAGACCTTGAAGATCTGTCAGACATCTCCTTTTAAATGAATGCGAAAATTCTGGACTGTATCAGGTCACTTTACATAACCCTTCATGCTGCTGCAGGCACCTTACTTTGCCTTCTGGGTAACTATTACTGAACTGATATAGTTATCTGCATATATGCAGTGTATTGTAGGAGTAATTGTCCAATACTGTTGAGAATAAAAGCCAAAGACTTCTCATCACGAGTTTTATTCACATCTTTGCAATGCTGCAGAGTTCAGTAAATTGATTTGCTAGATGCTGGTTGTTGCTCAAAATGGTCCTGTGTGTCAATTAAATGGCAGCGTAAGGCAGTGGGGAAGCAAAGAGTCTACTCTTGGAGCCTTCCACATTTTGTTTGACATATAAGAATTTGCATGTTGAACTGAGTCACCTTTCAAGGAGAACCAACACACATGAAAGTTGTTCTATTCTTCAAAGTCTGTAGTCAATCCACAGAGAAGAAGCAGCTACAACCTTGCACCAGGAAATGGGCATTGCTAGTTTCACATCAGCCTTAGAAGAGCAAACCAGTAAGCAAGTTGTAGCAAGACTGTATGAGATGCAGCAAAGTAAGGGGAGAAATCTTTATCCCTCAACAAAAGTCAATAGACTGCTTTGTTTTGGAGCTCTTTTGCATCACAAGCCCATATCCACAAAGCCTAATGGAGTTTGCAGAATATCTGGAAGCAAAACAGAATAGTTACCTTCATACTGACAATTGCTACTCGGAGATTTGTTCCGCCTAGATCCACAGCCAGAGCACTCTGTGTCTCTAGAATATGGTCAATATCTTGAGAGATATTATCTTTGACAGGAGGAAAACAGAATTTCTTTTGCAATGGTTCTTTGAGGTCAATAGATTTAAGGAACTTCAAAATCCTTGGAACAGCATTACCATCTCCATATATTTTTGAGCTATAATACAAGAAGGAATTCATGTAAGTAGAAATAACACTGCAATCTATAAAGTTCTTTATATGGCAGAAGAGCGTAACAGTGTCATTACAATATTATGATGTGGCTACTCTGCCAATACTGCAGTTCACACTATGAAAATCTGTCATGAGATATGGTACATAGTGAGAGTAGTTTAACAAACACACACAGATCTTTCAAGTCTGGCACTAGCTCCATTTTGGAATACGAAACAGGAATGTAGAAAACTGGAAACTAATGATGCCAAAACCCCTGCAAAATTAAGTTTAATGAAGGGACTCATACCATAAAGCAGAAATAAAAATATAGACAGTTTATGTATGTGCTACAAATCCAAATACGATGTACTTATCACACAGATGCCAACTACATAATAATAAAATGTACATTCATGTCAGTTTTCAACATATCTGTTTCTAAAATATCATACATGGCGTCAGATACTTGGTATTAGGGAATTCAGTTTTATTGCTCTATTTAGATTTTTAAGAAATATTATTTTTATCCTTGTCCTTAGTTGAACAAATATTATCTCTTGAAGTTTATAAGAACTTACATGTTAGAGAAATGAGGGTCAATATTCATTGGGGCTGAGGAATAAGGAAAAGCATCTTGCCAGAATTCTGCAGGTTCCATGGAAGCTTGCACTCAGGACTCTCTATGTATGATAAGGTCAAATCAGCTATTGTGTCACAGAAGCACAGAATAGCTTGAGTTGGAAGTGACCTCTGGAGATCATCTAGGCCAACCCTTCTCCCAAGGCAGAGTCACATTGAGCAGGTGACACAGGAACTCATCCAGGTGGGACTTTAATGTCTCCAGGGAGGGAGACTCCACAACATACCTGGGCAGTTTGTGCCTGTGGGCTGCCACTCTCAATGTAAAGCTCATCTTCATGTTGAAGTGGAAATTGTATTTTGGTTTATGGCCATTACTCCTTGTCCTGTTGCTGAGCACCACTGAGAAGAGTCTGGCACCATCGTCTGGGCACCCGCCTTAGAGATACTTGTATGTATTGAAGAGATCTCCTCTCAGTTGTGTCTTGTATTGTCTAGACAGGGCTGGCTTCCACATTCCCTCTCTCTCTCTCCTCATAAGAGAGATGCTCCAGACCCCAAATAAAGGAATCACAGAATAATCTAAGCTGGAAAAGACCTTTGACATCATCGAGTCCAACCTGTGACCTAACATTACCTTATCAACTAAACCATGGCACTGAGTGCCTCATCAAGTCTTTTCTGGGGGGCCCAGAACTGGACACAGCACTCAAGATGAAGCCTAACCAGTTCTGAGCACAGGAGAAGAATCACTCCTCTGGTCCTGCTGG
>VZTF01000410.1:0-112031 GCA_013397755.1 Cnemophilus loriae
GGGAGGGGAGGGGAGAATTTGTGATGATGGTTTCATACCATCAACTTGCCAATTCAGCAAACGCAGATTAATATTAACATCCTCCCTACCCTTTGTTGAACACCCATAGTAAGGAACAGGGCATGAGGATTGTTACATATTGTAGGGTGAACAGAGAAAATAGTGGCTTGGAAAGAAACGTGCGAACATCCAGGATTACTTAGGTTCCTTAAAAAAAACCCAAACAAACAAGCTGCAATATGCTGCTCAATTTCAGCAATAAGTGTGACTGCGGAGGCTGATATCTCTGCATTGCACATCTAAGTACTACAAGGAGCAATTATGAAGAGCTAGGAAAGTGCTTCCAAATATAATAATCGTTTATTAAAGTCCATCTGGTGGTAAGACAGCAAGAGGGAGTGTCAGTATGAGCCTAGAGAAAGTGATTAAAACATAAACAGGATGTGATGGAGGAGGCAAATAACCTAAAGGAATTACATTAATGCAGAGCTTCATTAGATGGCTTTTCTGTTACAGCAGCTATGTTTTGCTTGCTGCCAGCTGCTGTATCCCACTCCAACTCAAACACACCCATGGTATTTAACCGTAAGGCTGTCATGCCTTACGGCATGACATAAGGCATAATTAGTATTTATTAGCTGATCAAGATGACGGGGCACAAACTAGAAATCTGAGGTCTCATGGCCATTCCACTGAGGACAGGAGGCCACTAATACCTGACAGCATGGGCTATGCTCCCGAATCAGGTGATGCATGCATGGATCTACTGCTCTATTGATCCTCTTCCCTGCTTCCCTCATAGACTGAGGAAATGTCCACCAGGTCTTCTTGAAGAAGCCCTAAATACCCAAGCACACCTGCAATAATGCCCAGCTTGTTCGCATTCTCAAACAAAGTAACACAGCACAGAAACTGCTACCCGTCATGGCTGAGTAAGCAATGCCATAACTGCCCATTGGAGAAATAGGGGGATCTTCACTTTTTCTCACAAGCAGCCTTCAGAAATTCACATTAGCATTCATGATCTCCATTTTCTGCATCTTTCTTTTCCAAGATCTGCACAAATCTCATGTCTTTCCCCTCTAGCCTTGACCAACTGTCTTGTGGCACCATTAAAATAATAATCCTCATCACACATGCTCACATGCCCAGAACTGTGTTTTTGTGCCTTTAAACTCTTTCCTAGACTGTTATTTAGCTATCGGTCATCATCTGCACGGAAATAATATTTAATTTTCCTCTTCTCTCCTTCCACAGGTATTATTCTGTAAGTTTTCAGAAGAATGTCAGCTATCTTCAGTTAGAGGTGGCCACATCTTTTCATTGAAGAAGGTGTCCTTGTTGCTTAAGGCAGATGCTCTCATCTCTTCCCTTCTGCTGTGTTTTGCTGTTTTACAGTTTGTCAAAATCCATGTCTCTTCTGTCTTTATGGTGTCCCAGTGATGCTACTTTGGCATGCTGATGATCCTGGCTGGGATCCACACCTGCAACCTTTCTGTTTTTAGAGAGACACATGTTAGGAAAATGGTTTTCATAAATCAGTGCTTACATCTGGTCCTAAACTACTTACAACATCAGCAGCAAACATCTATCACCAGCACTCTAAAGTGAGTGTGCTGCCTCAGATGAAATGTTGTAAGATTGTCTGGAGCTCAATAAATCCACTACGTTAAGAGTAAACTATTCTAGTAATTAAAAGCATTTCCAGAGATGAAAGATTGTAGAAAATATCTTCTACTGAGTTGATTTTCATTCTTTTCCACATTGATTCAGCTTAGTACAGCCAAAATAAAGATATAAAATGTGGATGAAAAGAGGAATATGACATAAGTCAAGAAAGAAGTGACCAGTAATGGATCAATTCTACACTGACCGTTCACAAGTAATCAGTATTTATTATTACTCATTTTGCAAAAATGGTCTTCCAGCTTAGGTTCCAAATCTATAAATATGATTTTCACTTTAAATTTTGATTAAAAACAGTGTAAAAGTTTATCTGCACGATAAAAAAAGTTAACTAATGCAGCTATCCTGAGATAGAAATGAAGTGAAGTTGAGGCAATTTTAGTTTTAACAGGCGGCAAATTTGCCAAGGTAGGCTTCGGACAGGAGCTGATCTTGTGATAAACGTCTTCACTGTGCCTTTATACCATGGCCACTTACACATTTTAGTTTTCATATTGTCAAAAAAACCCCCTAAAAACCCCACAAAATCAAACAGAAAACTAAAGGGGATAGTGGTGGGAGGAAGAATCATTTACAGTAGAAGTGACATAAGGCGCAGCATCACGAATGGATTCTCACTTAACTTGCTGGTGGTTTTCCACTGGTCCTTGCCTCTGTTAATTTATTTTCTATCCATGGGCTATCAGAATGTATCCAGGGAGCTGCACGTGGATCTAACCCAGCAGCCCAGTAGCAATAAAACAGTTAATAGTGTGTTCGTTTTTCTCCATGTTTCTGAGTGACCTGTGATGTGTGGTAACTCTGTGTTCATGATTCACAGAAACATAACTGCCCAAGGAAAAGCTATTCCCCTTCTTCTTGCTTCCTAGCACGCACTGGGTTTTCTTTTATCGTTATTCTTTTCCAAACAGCTTTCTCGGGGTGGGGAGGGTGGGAAACCATCTGAATGCCTTATGTTCACTGAGAGATTGTTACAACATGCCAAGATTTTACAGGGGTGAAAATACCCCCGGAAGTTGTTATTTATCAATTCCCAAGAAACTTAGCTTACAGAATACAAAAATAAGCCTTAAGTAAACGAAAGTAAATAATGTAATATATGCCAAAGGCAGGCCATTTTACTTTTACTTTCTATTTCTGCTACACCAACACAAAAAACATCATCAGTTCCTGTTCTCTGTCCCATATGAACCCAGAACTGTACAGGTTGATCTGAACAGCCTCAAATCTGAGCTGTAAATATGAAGTCTAACAGCTCCCACATCTGTTTAAGAAACAGTTGGAAGTCATTACTGCTATTCATCCTAGTGTTACTGCAATTCCACGTGAACTTGATGTTCCTTCTTTTTTTCTTATAATTTAAAACTACACTCTCATTTTCACTGTGATATGGAAGCAGAGAGTTTCTTATAGTTCTTTTACTCAAAACTCCTTTGAGGACTATTTAGGATTAATGAAGAGGGTGTTTCTCTCTTTACCTTAAGATCTGACTCAAGTTCAAGGAGCAAACAGTTGACGCACTTAAAAAGTCTGACATTTCACACTTCTTGTTATTGCTTATTGAGAAGACACAGCATCTGTACAAGTGTCAGCAGTACTGGGCTCATACCCTGGATGCACATGCAGCTCAGATGCTCCATGTCATGGCTCGGTCTGCTTTCATCACCAGTTTAAACCAATCCACGTGAATGTGCATTGATGCATCTGCTGGGTGGTCCCTACCAGTTCTGCAGGTATGTGCTGGGAAAATGGGAACTGTTACACTGTGGGTTGTTTTTTACATGTTTTCATGGCGATGCGCACATGGGAATTCAGCTGGCTCGAGGTGTCCTCACAGCCTCTTGCCAAGATGCAGGCTGTGGGATGAGTGGGCGGGGCTGTCTTGCCTCCTGGCAGTCTCTTGCAGAGAGCCGCAGCAGGGACAGCAGTCGCTGTGCAGGGATCCGCTCACCTCTTCCCGCAGGGAAGCAGCCTCCAAGATGTGCTGCCCCTGGCCAGAGTCACACATCCAAACCAAGGTGCAACAGAAGGCAGGACTGACACCAGCTCCTGAGGTGCTGCTGGATTAGAGGCTGAAATGTTCTTCTGCAGAACAGGAGACTGTTGCAGAAAAAAAAAAAAAAAACCCAACAGTTTCCTCATTTTCTCAAGAAATTCCCACTTTTCTCATTTTCTCAAGAGATTAAAAAATTATTTAATGCCTATTCCTTGTGGTTCACTTGTTGAAATGCCTTTGTGAATTCTCAGGAGGAAGAAATAAGATCATGAGATCAAGGATTGCTCAATGGGAAAAAAATTGTACCTAGGGAAAGTGGAGCTGGAAGAGAGGATGAAACCCTGTCACTCCTCTATCCTTCCTTCAGAGCTTTGTCCTGTCAAATTTTAAATACTGTAAAAGAGCAATGCCTGCTGTGGGAATAGGGATGTAAGACAGTTACACTTCTCCATTTTGGTTGCCTACTACACAAGGGTGGATAGATGCTTCAAAACAATAGTGATGATGTCTTGTTAATAAAGCTCATATCTCTTAAATATCCTTGAAGTGGGTAGTTTGTGAAGGTATAGAAAAAAAAAGAGATGAAGATCTTTCTGTTTGCTGTGCTATAATGAACTACCTGGGCTATGTGTACAGCTATGTGATAGCAACACCACCCAACAGTTTCAAGGTATTCAATGGCTTAGCAGAGCAACAGTAGCCATAGGCTGCCAGAAGATAGGCAGAACTAAGCAACAACAGAAATGAAACAATTTTAGGAGGAAAATACAGATGCAGTAACACAAAGCAATGTTGTGACTACATTTTCAAGGAGCATTGACAGATATCAAACTCTCTCCAAATCACGCTGGCACCTTTTGTTTCAGACTTGTCTTGTTCAGGCTGATTTTTTCCCCAATTTGTCCTGAAGGTGTTCTCAAAAGTTATTTCAGTTCCTCTAGAATGTTTCTTAGTTATTTTTTAGGCAGTGTCTATAAACCAGAAGAAATAATTTCTTGCACAGTTTGAGCCATAAGCATACTGTGAAATGTCAAGTGAGAGCTATGGGTATTCAGCATCTCACACTACAAAACCCTGAAAGTGTCACGTTTTTGAGTGGTTCCTCTTAGAAATTTGAGTTTCTCCCTGTGGTCACTGCTGGGAACATGATAAAAAGCAAATGCATGTCTATGAATAAAAAATTACTAAGTCAGCATGAGTTCTTTCAAGCCTTTGGGTTGGCACAGCTGTAGAGTTAAGTTGGAGGAGTTGGGCAGAATTTTGCCAGAAGTGAGAGACAGGGAGGGGGCAGTGAGGTATGTGCAAAAGCTCTGGAGAGAAGAAGGATGCCTCAGAAGGGGACAAAAATAATATCCCTGGGAGGGATTCAAACCACTAGAGGTTTGTCATTAAACTCAGAACAATCTTTTATCCCAAATTGGTCTTGTGAGCTATGCATTTGCTTAGTTTTGTCTTGAATTCTTCTCTCCTAAGTATGCAAGCTTACCAGTTAGTGAGGAGGTGGTTTCTCTTTCTGTGTAAGCCCCCAGAATTTCTGATTACCTCCATGTTCTGTGTTAACTAACTTGGACATTAACTTTGGTAAAATCCTGGCATGGGTTTCACTAAAGACAGTTGTTCTCCCACATCATCAAATGCACTGCAGTTACCTACAGGTCAGTGGTGTCTTCCTCGAGAGCACATTCTGTACCGTAATCACCTCTTGCTGTCTCTCATTAGTTTTGACTAGAAAACCCGTTACTCTACAGAGCATGAAACTACAAGCATTGCTCCACCATTGCAGCACCATTGCTCAGCACAGGGACATCGCACAGCTGGGCAAAGCCAGCGGTGGTGGGTACCACAGGGGAGCCAGGCAGCAGTGTGGGTGGCTCCACCTCTGAGAAGAGGTTGGAGAGTGGGAATCTAGCCTTGGGTCAGTGCTGTCTGGCAAGGGGGAAAGAGAAAACATTTTAAATCGGTCATCAAAATAAAGGCGTTGTAGAGCTGGGAAGAGATATGTGCCCTGCACCCTTTAAATTCCTTTCCTGTTACGTCCCCCTGAAAGCCAAAGCAAATTTTTTTTCTGTGTTCAGCAGATGCAGCTGGGGATTCATAGGGCTGTGTGGGCTCTGCATTTTCATGAGTACATGCACATATGCACACACTTTTTATTTTCTACATTAATACTGTAAAAACTCTGTGCAGGGCGCTGCTGAAAAGCCACCATGTATTCTCCAGCTCACACAGCATATTCAGCCATCTTCAAACATTTCTACTCCTGTTACCTTAGTAACAGCCCTAGGGAATCTCTAAGTAATTAATCAAGCTGCTTAGCTGTTTAAGGTTTCTTACGAGGGGTGCTGTTGTCTCGCTTCTTTCTCATTGCTGGCAAAAGAAGAAAAAATCTATATTTAGAAAAGAAATGGCATGTGGGTTGTGTCTGTCGTATGGGGGAGGTAAATGAGTGCCCATGTGCACCTTGTTAAGCGTTTCTTTGGCATGTGTGTACTTACTAAGTAACTGATACCGCAAGTAACAGCTGAAGCATGAACCTCACAGAATTTAGAGGTGCAGCCTCCAGGCTGGATTTCTTCAAATATTTCAATGTCCATTCTAGGAGACCATCCTGATTTCTCCTTCCAGCCCCGAATTCAGAAATTACTTTCAGGGTCACCGGTGCAAAATGGAGCGTGACAGCAAGAAACTACTATCATTTAGTCTGAGTTCCCGTAAAACCCATTCTATGGACATTCGCTATTTTGTTTTAGGTTGTTTTTTTCTCTGCAGAAGGCAGTATTCTTCCTTTGTACACTAAGGAGCATAGCTGAGCGCGCTAGGTTATGGAGACCATAAAGCCTGCCTTACTGAAAGACATACCTGTTGATCCTTTCCTCTAAAGCAATTGAAACTCTATGGATAGGGACTGTTATTTCTCTTTTTTAGGAGAGCAGCTAACATAATCTCAACTCTTTTTCATAGTGTGGATCCCTGAGGATTTTCCCTTGGAGCTTTGGGTCTGTGCAAACCAATCCTCTTTCCTGAATTATCTCCCAGGATCACTCAGAGGAGCATGGCACTCCACAGACATGACAACAAAAGCATGACTAGGTCAGGTCACTAAATTTTCAGTGCAGAGCTTTTCCTTCAAGAGATACAGAAATAACAACAGCAAGAACAAACACTCCCAAATCTTCATAAGAGGTTGCAATTTGGATCAGTTTTCTTTGGCAAGTCTTTACAGACTCCACTGTGCAAGACACAGACCTCACCTGGAGAGACTCAGCAATAGTACTGACCAGGGAGAGGACGGTGGTGAACCTAGCCCTTGCTCATCCTGAGTGAGCTCAATGCATTGATCTCCACCACTCAGTACCCTCTCTCAGTACTCAATACAGCGGTACCGCCTAAAAGGTCTCTCCTATGTGTTGTGACAGCCTATGAAAGATTTGCTTTGTCTTTGTATGGGATGGGAAAATTTTTGAAGTCACAAAAGTTGTCAGAGGAGGAAATAAGAGCAGCAGATGCCTTTCTGTGGTCTGCACTGGGCCAGAAGGATGCTGTTTAACCTCATTTTGCTCACTTTGCATAGTAAGTCTTGACAGTACTAACACCCATGATGACCTGCATGCTCTGCTCTTTAAGTCTGAGGGATTTGCGTCTGTTCCACCAGCAGACACGATTTTATTTTTAGATTAGTCAATCCTGGAGTAGTAAAGCACTGTGTGACTGTTAGAGATAATTTCTAACATCAATAAAACTTCAGAAATTTATTCTGATAAGGCAAGAAATATCTGAAAAATGAGAGGCAAAAGCCACAAAGCAGGAAAAATGTATATCAGTGAAATGGAGTTGTTCATTACACTTAAATATCGTAATAGATTTCTCCAAAGTGCTCAGGGTCTCAGCTGACCTGGTAGATGGACCGGCTGCCCTGTCTTCCCCATCTGTGTTGCATTGTGAGCTTACCACCTCAGAAAGTTCTCTCATGGCTTTCCTCTTAAAAAAACCCCAGCTCCCTACACTAAATACAGACATGATGACTCTCAGTTTTCTTCTCCTATCTTCTCAGATGTTCATTTCTGAAATAAAAATGGTGAAAGCAAAACACAGTTTATTTTCACCTACCCTAGGACTTTCCCTGCCTTTACACTGCTGTGCTGTGCCTGAATTAGCACATTTCTTCTACTCTAGCCAGAACTTGCTGGTTATGATTTTTGCAGCATGACTTTTGCCTGTTTCTCTTTTCTGACAGAGAGGAGACCTTAGTGACTTAGGTAGGTCTTAGGGCACCTACACTTCGGTTCCTTCAGGTTAGGCGAGATGAACCTCCCCAGGGAACCCCAGGGTCTTTAGGAACTCTTCCCAAGACCACACATTGCACCAGACACGACTTTCAATTATTCCACACCTACCCCTCAAGTCCACTCTGTTCCACACCAATGAAATAGGTGTTACAGTAGCCTAGAAATACACAACTAGAATTAATAATGATAACAGTGGGTTTGATGTTTATGTTTCATGGTCCAGCCTAAGGACAGTTTTCTCACTGTGAGAGTCATTCTCTGAGTGTTCCTCTATGACCTCCTTGACAAAGATCAAACATCCATGAGTTTTCACAAGACCTGCAGTCATTTTGTTGTGGTCTGAGACTGGAGAAATACATATTTTTAATTGGGCTTTGTATTCCCACTGATCTCGCATATATACTGTGTATACACACACATATATCATGCGTATTTACTGGGATCTATATACATATTCACAGGACTATTGGCAAGGCAATGCAGAAAACTATCTATGATTAACAGTATTGCTGTTTTCTGCTAAATGCAGTTCACCTCTGCTCAGATGGGGCTGCGTGTTGTCTTGAAAATGAGTCTCCTCTGCTGTTTCCATTCCCTTTTCTTTTGATCTATATCTCACAGAAAGTGCTTGCTTTTGCAGTCTGCAAACGAGTACTAATGAGGTCATTAAACTTTGATAACCATCCATTTACGTGACACGCTTTGGACAAAGCTGTGTCTCGGTCTTGGGGGAAGGCAGTTTTTCAGTTCTGAACTACAAACAGATTGAAGTCAGGCAATGCATTGCTGGGCAGAAGAATTGCTCAGTGAGGCTGATTAGGAATTCATCTAATGGGGTTGATTAGGAATTCACCTGACAAGAGATTAGAGGGGAAATTCAGAATTTCGGAATGAGAGAGGGGAAAAGAAGAAATTGAAAAAGAAAAAAAGGCCAGAAGCAAGGGAAGGAGAAGCAGGGCATGGTACAGGGCTTTGCTGTCAACATGAGAAAAGCCCTGGTCCACTGAGGAAACTGAAACAAGGAAATTTGCAGTGGTTTTATCAAGATGTCCACATCTCCTGTGTTAGCTACACAGAGAATGATCAAAAATTTTGGAAATTTTTCAGAGTTGGTGTGTGTATCTGTTTAGGTTAGTAACTGTCAGAGAGGGGTGGCTTGTACACCAGCACTCCAGAAATCCCGAGCTCTTGCAAGAAACACCAGGATGTTAGCAGGCAGGAGACAGATGCATTCTATGTCCTGTTTTGAGAGGGTCACAGGCAGACAGACAGACAAAGAGTGTTCAGCTGTCAGCAGGGCAAGAAACAAAGCTGCACAGGCTGCAGTGTTAGGGAGCTGAGTTACCTAATTAGGTGCTCTGGATTTTCATTTAAAGCTCATTGGAAACAAAGGATCTTTGTTCTTTTTCCTGTAGGGAGCAGAGGATTAGTTTCCATACACAAACTGTGCCTTTGACAAACAAAAGAAAAATCAATACATAACACGACAGGTGCCTCACCAGTAGAATACGAACGCACGGTGTGCCCAAGCAGCGGCTGCTTTCACAGAAGTCATCGATCTTTGCCATCACACTCTCATGACTGTGAGGTAGGCTGTGAGGCTTGCAGCAGAGGGTCACTAAACCTCTTGATTAAAATAAGAAT
The DNA here is from genome assembly GCA_013397755.1 of Cnemophilus loriae. Lineage (NCBI taxonomy): Eukaryota > Metazoa > Chordata > Aves > Passeriformes > Corvidae > Cnemophilus > Cnemophilus loriae. Next base: position 9,613 of record VZTF01000410.1, read on the forward strand.
GTTTATTTTTTTCAAGACAGAGTTCAGGGGAAAAGAGACTGAGTATCTCAAAATGGCTGCAGCTTTCCTCCAGCCTCCTGCTCGCAGACCTCACTTGTGTGCAGCTCACTCTGCAGTCATTCCACTCCTAATCAATTTTCCTTTTCTCTTCCTAGTGTAAATCAAGATGTCTGCAACTGGAGGTAAAATCACAACATTTCTAATGTGGAACATGGGACAGGCTGAGTTCCTAAATCCTAATTCAGAGAATCCCTTGAAAATAGCCTTTAAGTGTGCACTAAAATATGTTGCCATCAGTGATCTCAGTGAACTGTGCACCCTGACAGAAAATGAAGGATTTGGGGAAACAGACATAGAAGGGGCATTCTTGGAAAGGGTGAGCATGACCAGCGTGAGATACCACGCAGGTACCACAGCTGTACAGCAGTGATTCACTAGGACAGGCTCCGGGTCAAAGATTTTCCTCTGAACTAAAGACAAACATCCACTTGAGGGTCTTGGACAAGTCAGACTCTTTGCTGTCTCTTGTGAATCATATGCAGGAGCTTGTGAAGACACTGAAAAAGCATGTGTGTGAGAGAAACAATATGTCTTCTCTGTTAAAGGTTTTCCCTCACTGTGAACTGAGTGGAGCTCAAAGCTGATCTTCTGAGTGGTGGAAAAGAGACGAATCATCCCAGCATCAAAGAGTTGCTATCTAGTTCATTAGTCTATCCACAACCGGTAATTAATTGTAGCAAAATAACAGGCGTGGTCAAATAACATCCTACCTCTCCATTCAACACACACAGTTAAATAACACTCCAATCTGCTTTTTCATCTTTCAGCATCCTCACCTACCGGCTTGGAAAACCAGTTTGGCTGGAGTTCCTGGTGCATCTCAGTCTGTACACTGACCTGAAACATCGTCCCACCAGTGCAATGCATTCACACTCACATATTGCTACGTGTGCACTGGGACATTATGAAAGTAACTTGTGGCAAGAGGTGCTGGAATAAGGAACACTAAGTGAGAAAACTGTCTATTTCCATTCTGGCTCACCTGTTGAAAAACACTCAGAAAAACACAGATGTTTGATTTGCAGACAGACAAGTGTGAAGTGTTCAGAAATCATTTTCGGAGCCTTAGAGTATGACAGAGCAGAGCCAGGTGGGTGGACTGCAGTGGTCTGCACACAATTGCATTTGAGAAGCGTGTGTGTGTGTGTGTGTGACCCCACAGTGATGAAGAACCCCTACAGAGCAAGGCAGAAAGGCTGCTCCAGAGGAAGTAGAGGCCACTCCAGAAGAAGAGGAGAGCTGTTATCGTGAGGTGCAAAAACTATTATCAAAGGAGACCTCCAGAGGGCCTTAACAGTAGTTGAAGGCAACAGAAGTGAGCAAAAGAAAAAATAACGTGAAGAATTTTTACTGCAAAGGTAGTGAGACACCGGAACAGGTTGCCCTGAGAAGTTGTGAATGCCCCACCCCTGAAAGTGTTCAAGGCCAGGTTAGATGGGACTTTGAATAATCTGATCTAGTGGAAGGTGTCCTTACCCATGGCAGAAGGATTGGAACTAGATGATCTTTAAGACCCCTTCCAACCCAAACCTTTCTATGAGCCTATGATAAGAAGAAAACTATCTGTATGAGAATTAAAACTGAAAATCAGTCACCTGATTTTGTATTTGATGTTTTCCATATTCTTCAAAGAAAATGACACATTTGACTAGAATGCTCATCAAATCTGCAACCTCATCTACATTTGCTTACTTGCAAATTCACTTTTTTATGATTCCAGATGTTTTGTCTCACAGAGCTGTACTTAGGCATCACTCGTGAAGATTCTGGTATGGATTTCCAGCCACCTGTGACTGTAGCACATGACTTCTAACTATAATCTGAGTCTTCTTAGCTACCTCCTACACAGGGAGCAATTCAGGTTCTTAAACATTAGTAGCCAGTGATATTGTAGATCTTATTTTTGGTCTGAGGTTTTCAAATGGCAAATACAACAAGGAATCTACAGAAGGCCTGGCCCTTTTTGAGCCAGAGAAGATACATTATAGCATCTAAACCACATCGGGCCCTTTCTTACTAGGAAGAAAATGTATTTCCCCTCTCAGGAAGAATGAGTTTGTTGCAAATTCATCTGACAGGATTTTATCTGTCTTTGCAGCAAAAGCCTAGATTCTAGCAACGATGACACAGAATTTCTGTGCTGTAGTCACCTAAAATGCTGATTAAAATAAAAGAAGAGAAATGGGAGAAAACCCCCTAAATGAAACCAGAGTTTTTCAGCAGTCCATATAGTGTTATTGTATTATTGTTTGTTCTGATATTAACCGTGATGTCTTTAATACTGCCCACATGCTAAGTTTGCAAAGTGCCACTGATTTTCTCCTTGATAAGATACACTTGCATCTAAATTGTCTGGTGGAAAGATGTGAGTTTGTGCAGCTATGCTTGAGATCATGTGCAGACATGAGAGGCAGGTCGATACCATGGGATGAGATAGATGCATCTTCTAAGTGATCAAAAAGTGAAAGAGCTCATCATGATTCTACTTAAACTGCTACCTCTTATCTCAAGTAATAATCCCATTGAGATGCATGAGATTGTTCACTTAGCAAAGCTGTGGCTTCACGCCTCCTGCAAATTTGTTAAGACATTGCTATATTGGTTTTGCTCTGTTCCCAGGTAATCCTCAGGGAGGGAGATGGAGCATAGGTCCATGGGAGGGGAGAGTCACCAGAAGCTCCTCCATGTGAAACAAGATCTTAATAGATATCTCCTGTGATCTATCCTGACTGTCACGAGATGTACCATGCCAGGCCTGTCCCCAGCCCATGGAGGCCCTGGAGTCGTTCCCCACCTGCACAGGTAAAGCCCACCCCTGAGCTGCAGCAAGAATAGACTTGCATGGAGTGGCACCAGGGCACAGCCAGGGCTTCCCCAGGGGCAGGGCCTGCCAGTTCCACCACACTGATGGGTTGAGGATCTAGGAAAAGCTTTCTACAGTAATTTTCTGAAAATGGAGGACTTTTCCCAAGCCAGATTTCCTGTCTCTGAGCTTTCACAGGGCATTTCCTGGGTCCCCACAGGCAGCTGAGGGAAGAAATCTCATCAAACAGCAACAACATGCATACTAATTCCGTCATGAATTCTTGAAGGGAACTGCTGAATACAGATCCTGTGATAGCCCTGCTACATCGCTTCACCAACACTCTCCACCAGCTGAAAACACAGCCACAGCTAAATCCCAGGTCACTGCTGTGATCTTCTGAATGGATTTGTTGTGACTCTTTGTTGTTGCTCCTGCTGTTGGAAATCCTGCTAATTTCCTCCCTGAAAGGTGACTGCAAGACATAAATTTACTATACACATTTATTCACTGACACTAGAAGGGAATCCTTCTTCCTCCTTCATGCCCATATGTTCCATTTATGGTCCCACTTTGTGACTGGTCCTCTTCTGTCACAGCCCTAGTATCTGTTCTTCCCACTACAGCATTTCTTACTTTTTTCTACCAAAAAAATAGTGTCTTCATTACATGTTCAGGAATATAACTTATCATGTCTACCACCTACCCAGCTTTTACTCTCTCCACAAAGTAAATATGCCTCACACTCCCCCAGAAGGGCACAATAGCTGTGAAGAAACAAGTACTTTTTGCTGAGATTTGGCAGTCAGATACTATAAGTTCTCACGTCTGCTTTCCCCCCGTAGTCAGAAAACAACTAAAAAGCGGCTAAAGCTGTCAGCAGCTCATGGTTTACCTGCATCTCCACTTCTAATTAGACAGGTTTTTCCCAGTGAGGTTACTCGATGCCTATTTACCTGTTTCTGGTGACAGGCTGGGGCTGTGGACAGTCACAGCGATGGAGAAGGCAGCACACGGCATCACCACTGTGCTTCTGGTATGTAAGCAGCAGCGGTGGCTGGGCAGGGTGAAGGAGCTACAGCTGCATTCTCTGCCGCCTTACAGGTGGCATTGCAGGCCTACAACGTGGCAAGTACTAAGCTGGTGTCCCAGATGTGTAAAATGCGGGCTCTTGCCAAGGTGTTTGGGAACAGAGAGATGCTGAAAGGTCACATCCTTCTTTCCTTTCTGAAAGGTCGCGACTGATGGAATTAACTTTTATAACAGACAACTGCATCTAAAACAGGAAAGATGGAATGGTAGGGTTGTTTTCCCTTGCTACATTGTTGAGCTTGTCCTAACACTTCACAGCCTGGTTCATGAGCTGTGCCTCCATCTGTGAGTGAGGGAGCCATCCCTTGCTGTGCCCACGGGACTGGGACATGGAATACGACCTTTACAGACCACCTGATTTTGCCTCTTAAAAAGGGAACATACAGGATTTCTGTAACACTTTTAATTAAATTTTTGTGCTCAGAAATTCTCAGCTGATTTTGAAGGAAATAGGCCAATTCGCACAAGTGGTGAATTTGGCCCTAAAAAAATAAACAGTTATCTCAGAAATGTCAGTCTTTGGTAATTTCTCTGGACATGCCCTCATAGTGAACCAGACAACACCAGAAGCAATCTTAGCTTTTTGAATGTCAGTGTGGGCGATGAATTAATTTTCAAGGACTGTACAAGCTTTTGTTATGAATAAAGGATTATTTACAGCAAGCTATTTTAAGTTTGATCTGTAATGGGAACAGACTGACTCACGTGCACTGCCTGTTATAAAATCAATCCAAGTATCTAAGATGGTCATCACCTTTGCAGATGTTTTATATGGAGGAGGAATATGTTTAAAACTTGGCAACAGAAGTTATTAGCTGTTAATATGATCCTTCCAGGAGTGTTTGTGTACAGAATTTATTAAGCTTATCTTAAACTTGGATAACATCTTCAGCATCCTCCTCTGTATATTATGTCTGTGTTTATCAAGGAATGCAGTTGGACTTCTCATCCTGGTCTTCCAGCCATGGTAACTCTATATAATCAAATCAATAAAGGTAAGTGGAGCTACAAAAAAGCAGTATTCACATTACAATTCACAGTTTAGGGTATCAGCTCATTTACTTTGGCAATGCCATAAGGCCTTAGTCAGATGAAAGCTATGCCTTCTGAAGAACAAGAGATGATTTTACAACATTGTTTGATGGTTTTGAGGTTCATATTTCAGGAATTTCAAATTTCATTTCAGTTCAGGAAAACAACAGAGGACATTAGGTCAGGGTATAGCTTGGCCAGTCCCAGCATCCTGTAGATGCTGGGCACTGAAATCAGCCTGTTGCAGCCACAGGCCAGGCAGCGACATGCAGCAAAGCTCAGCTCTTGTGTATTTCCTGCTTTCAGTGTGCTCAGCTGTACACATCTGGTCTGTCCTGCGAGTGAATCCATATGAGTCATCACAGCAACGAGTCGCATGAAAAGAGGCCAGCCTTTATTGTAGATGGCATCTCTACTGACTTAGAGCAGAGATACAAGAGCCCTTCATGGTCACGTATTCAAAGGGAATCTCTTAACAGGACAAGAAGGAATTTTGCAGACAAAATGAACAACTCTAAAGCCAATTTTGCTAAATTGCCTAGAAGCATAAGTATTGGCAGACAAAAACATATTTAACCTCTTCATATTTTCCCCCAATTCTTTCTGTTATTAATCCCATACAATGAAACACATGTACATAATTCTGCAAACATCTCATATAATTCAAAACAGTATCTGTTTCTATTTAAGATAAAGTGAAATATGTGCTACAGATTCAGGACTAATTTCTTCTGTTGGAAAATGTCCTTTTCCCCAGGCATGCAAATATTTTAGCTTTTTTTTTTTCCTGCTCCAATACAGCATGCTTGCTCAAGCCTAACTTTCGCTCTCTGTGTAAATAGAATCGTAACACTGGAAACAGATGACGATTCTGTCTCGCAGCTAGTTTTCCTGTCAATATTTTAAAAACAAGGTTTCCTTTAGTGACCATCTCAGTCACCCAGCAGCACAGTTTATCAGAACAGTACCAGGTAATTGTTGCGTAAGAGTCATTTCTGTCTGTATGAGCATGCTCAAAACAAGTCTGACATGCAACTAGATAAGCCAAGACATATGATTTTTTTATCACTATTGTGTCAGTCTGAATAGCATTGCAAGAAAGATGCTGAGCATCAGGAATATTGCAGTCATGAGAAAGGATGACATTCCCAGCCCTGAGTGCGATTCAGCTGCAGGGCCGCTGCATTATAGAAAAGGGAAATGCAGCCACAGCAGTGTTTCTCATTAAAGCCATGGCCCTAAGACTAGCTATTTACCATAATTTATTTTGGAGAGGAAAGAGATCAATAACTCAGAAACATCTATTTGCTGTCCTTCATGTTCCCCATTCAGTTTGTAAAAGTACTTACTAACCTAAAGCTTTTTAACAACAACAAAAAATCAAAAACCCCATACTAATCAGACAAACAAACAAACAAAGGGAAAAAAAACAAACAAAGAAGGAAACAAAGCCCACACAATTTTACCCAACTTTATTTTCAGCAATCTAGAGGGGGATCTGTCAAGGGAAACATCTGTTTTGAGCTCAGGAAAGGCATGTGCTATGCATGAGTGGAGCTTTTCAGTGTCACATGACTGAAATGCTCTGTTTCAGTTATGTGACATTTAACAGTCCTTGAACACAACGCTCATATTGGTGCACACAAACACAGAGCCTGCGATTGGGGTGCTCATAATAGGGAAGAGAATATATAAATATTCTTTCTTTATATTTCACAAACAACTCAGATGAAAGAAAAAGAGAAAGGCTTGGTAAGAGAAAAGAAAGCAGTGTTACATATCAAGAAATTAACAATAGAGCTGAGATAAAAGTACAAGTTGTCCTTTCTCCTCTGGCAGCTCCTTCTTCCATTATTCACAGACAAGAATCAGAGCAGGCATAGACCTAAGATCACTGTATGCTGTGCCTGGTGGTTTGAATTACACCTAAACCTGGGGACCGCCTCAGCTTTCTCAGTACAAGCCAGACCTTTCCTCTTCCTATTTTAAAGACATCACTGGGTCATTTACAAAAGCATGAGTTCTGCATGTTCTCACCTGCTACAGTCCCTCTTCTGTTATGTATAATAAAATTTATATATCCAGGCCATCTGCTGTTTTAGCAAGTGAAATTTGTAGGAAAAAACATAGCAAAAAGGTGTTTGAGAGAGAAATTTCACATCATGTGCAGGTGCACAATTTCTTCTTTGAAAGCTGGAAACTGCACACAGGCAGGTACTGCTCGAAGAGCCACAGGCAAGAAAGCAAGAGAACAGGCAGAGTAGAGGTAGAGTTGGTTCCTTGTTGCTTTGCAATGACTGAGAAATCAAAGCAGATACCACGAGAAACTGGAGTTACCTTGAGGACAAGGTAGATTCCTCATGGGCACCGTGACTGGGATGAACAGCATCTTTTGGTCCTTGACCTTCTGATGATTCATCCCCCTTTACCCATCTGCTCGTCCCTTGGCAGGGCTGGCAGAGGTCCACACACACCAGTGTCTCAGTCAAAGCCTGGTATTACACTGCAGGAGCTCCTTCAGTGATTTGAACTCAGACACAGGATCCTGTGGAAGAAGACGTCCTTTCGCTGATTTCAGGACAGTGATGATCTCTGAAAAAGAGGCAGAGCAGGCAGCTGGAAGGGACTCTCTCCTAAACAGGCACTGCAAGATCTCCTACAGATGATGGGCCCAAACATACTCTTCCCAGTTCAGGCCCTGATCCACCTGCCTCTGTTTGAAGGGAAGGGCTTGTTACCTGCAGCATCTGAAGGCCCTAGGCCATTCCTGAACAAACACAAAATATTTGTTGCTCCAGTATAAATGTATCCTGAAAGAGTTGAGGTCTCTAAAACATCAGGTCCAGTCCAAAGCCCGTGAAATAATAATAGAGATCCTTATAGGCTTTCACTAGGTCTAGAATAAATGACATGTTGCCATATATGGCACAAAGCTGTTGAAAAAAGGAAGGATAACTGGCCTGCAAGAACAGTTTTGTTCTAGTCACCTGATTTCCTGGACCTTCTCAAGCAGTTCAGATCCAACAGCTTGCAGAAGATGTGAGGCAAAGACTTTCTCTGCACAGCTCTGACTGTCCTGTGCACACAGACAAACCCTGCGAGAGCTCCCAGGCACACCACGCAGATTCCCAGTTCTGTCAGTGTCTGGCTGACACTGAATTTGTGGCTGTGGAGCCTTCTCAGAGCCTCTGCATTTGAGAAAAAATTATTTTGAATTGCTCAGTTGCTAAAATAAACACTTCCTCTCACCTCCCCAATATTCACTAAAATGGAAATTGGACCAAAGCCTGGTATTATGTATGATGCACAAAAAGGAAAGCAGACTTCTGAAACCATTACACATCTTCATTTTGAAGTGCTATGCCTTATTTCACACCACAATCAAAAGTATTCTGCTGCTTCAAATTTCAAGAGTAGGCTGAACAATTTAAATACAATTGCTGTCTGTATTAAGTAGGAGAAAAAAAGAGGGGAGATTGTATACTTATTTGTTCTTTTGCTTTCAGCTTATTGCTGGTTCAGCGTGACTGACTTCAGCATCTAACATGTGATTTTACGCCAATAGACCTTTTATTTTATTTCTGCTACTCCATATTTGGGCTACATTCCTGATATATTTGATAGAAAAAAATATGTACATACACGTGTGTGTTCACATTTGCATACATACACGTTTGTATGTATCCTGTTCCCCACCTATTATTCTTCTAAACCTATTAAGAGGAAGAACAAATGTTTGGGGTTTTTTGTGAGCCTATAGCAAAGTCAAAGTTTAGCCCCAGGCAGCTGCTTGCCCATGGCCCCACCACGGGGATCTGGGACAGAATCAGAAGGGTAAAAGATAAAAGACTTGTGGGTTGAGATAAACACAGTTTAACAGGAAAAGACACACCCACAAGTAAAATAAAACAAGGAATTAATTCACTGTTTCCCATGGGCAGGAAGGTGTTCGGCAATCTCCAGGAGAGCAGGGCCCCATCACACTTAATGGTTACCTGGGGAGACAAACGTCATCACTCCAAGCGTTCCCCCTTTCCTCCCTCTTCTTTCCACTTTATATACAGAGCATGGTGTCAGATGATCTGGAATATTCCTTTGGTCAGTTAGAGTCACCTGCCCCATCTGTTTCTCCTCCAAATCTCCCGTGCATCCCCAACTTCCTCCCCAGCGTGGCAGTAGGAAAAGCAGAAAAGGCCTTGGCTCTGTCTAAGCCTCGCTCAGGGCTTAATAACAAAAACATCTCTAATTATCGACACTGTGTTCAGCACAAATCCAGAACACAGCCGCATATCAGCCACTGTGAAGGAAATTAACTCTACCCCAGCTGAAACCAGCACAAGTAGTTAGAGCTATTGGAATTACAAATAAAATAGAGGATGCAGTCCTTTCACGCATCAGGTATATCTCTGTGACTATTGTATGAGCACAAAAATAGCAGCCACTGAAAAACAATTGCCTTTTCAGCTATGTGCAAGGCTATTTTGTGTCTGGTCAGGGCTTAGCACTCTGCACAGAAGGCAACAGCTTCTTCTTCCTACAGGTTTCATCGTTGTCAGCGCAGGGCTCCTGCAAGACTAACACTTAGGGATATTTTTAAAGGATGGGAGGAGAGGTTCAATTTTGCAGTGGCTCAACCCTCTCTACTGCTCACTTCTATGCCTTGCCCACTTCCCTCTTACCAGCCTGAACTTCTATGGAACTTGGTCAGCCCAAGATTTTGTTCCACACCCCAATGGCTAATTAAAAAAAAAAAGGCAGAGTCACAGTCTATTCAGACCTAAGGGATGAACAGCGTGAATGTGCAGGTGATGTGGCTGAGAGAGTCTGCCTGCAAGTGAAAGACTGGGATGGCTTTTTTGAGAAGGACAAGGTCTAACAAAAAGGTGGGGTTGTGCTCCAGCTGGGGAAGCCAGATCCACAGCCATCACAGTATCATGAAATTGCTGGGTTCTACATACACACACGCACACAGAAACGCACACAGTCCCCCACTCCTTTTTTTTTTGGTGGGGAAGCAAAAGCTAAGAAAGCTTATAGGCTTGGAATTATTATAATAATAAGCTGTAATAGAGAGTGTTGATTTCCTCCAGATCTGTTTGTCCACTGGTACCATTCAGTAAAGAGAAATGTTTATAGTATTTATAATACTTAAAAGGAACAACTGTTATTTGATTGTATTGGAGGGCAAGTTCATTTTGTCATTAGCTGCTTATCTTAGTTATACATTTGGAGGTAATATATGGTGCGTGAGGCAATGTGCCTGAATCCTTGGGACATAGGCAGAGAGTAAGGACTTGTCAACTCTAAAACACCTCCCTAGTTTTAGGTAACAAGAGTAGTCAACCAATCCTACAAAAGTATTGAAAATTAAATAGCAAAGTTGAGCCTAATTTAGCTTAATTTGAATGTGGTTTTCCACCTTTCTTTATTACAAATGTACCATGTCTGTTCCAATCCAGTGCCTGGACTTTAAAAAGCCTGTTGGCAAATTAAAGAAGTTTCAGGGAAGATCTGCAAAAATGATTTCTGAAACTGTGCCAGATAGATTAAATTAAACCCAGCCTATTTATTTTATCAAAGAAAAGCTTTGCGGATAGATAATTTGAGCAGGTGCACACTTACAGGGAATGGGAGAAGACTAAGGAGGATGGAGCCCACTTTCCCAAACCCTGACTGCTTTATGGGAGCTCATGCATGCCCAGAAGGACACTGGGTCATTCCACACACCCGGAACATGGGCAGCTGCTTCCTGGCCCTGGGAACCAGGAGAGAAGCTGTTGGACAGAGGAGCAGCAGGGACTGTGGACTCAGGCTCCACTGCAGCAAAAGCCAGCAGATAGAGTCTGAAGACAACATTTCAGACCACGAAGTTTTCCAACATAAGTGGCAACATGCTACTGGGGCAGCATACTTACAGTCGTGATAGATTTTCTATCCTTTTATAATCATAAATCAGGCTCGGGTTTCTTTCATTAAAGGTACAAGCACAATCAGACAAAAAAGTGCTTAAATGAAAACCTTTGGTCTCTGTCATGCAGAAAGTCAGCACAGAGGGTTGTTCTGATCTGTACAGCCTGTGAGTCTAAAGCATTCCTTCATAACAGCATAGGCGGGCGCAACCAGGACAACACGCAGCATATGACCAGAAAGAAATAATTTATTCTCTGTGATACAGGATGAATAGATTTTCACACCATTCAGATCCATTTTTTTCTAACCATCTACCATATGCCGGGAACTGGAGAGCAGTGTGCAGAGCGAGCCTGCATCTGCTTCCTCCTTCATGCTGTGCATGCTTTCTATAAAAGTCCTTCCCTGGAAAGCAGCAGAAGGCATCACCAGCAGCACTTCCCAGGGTCTGGGTGAACACCCTGCAGGGGATGTACAGTGGTGGGAGCCAGTGTAAACAAGCAAGAAAGAGCTGCAAGACCACGGCATAGGTGATGATGCCTAAGTGCCTTCCAGCACAGCAACAACACGGAAAGTAGACAAAGATGAACATCTTTAAAAATGAGAAGAAAATGTTCATCTTGATAACTATCTTGTGTAGGAATAATTAAGTGTGAGTCTTCACTGTGAGTTGGTTCTGTGTCCACCAGATCTTTCTCTCACTGCTTGCAAACATGTTTTAAGAAGAGGAGATACTGCAAGTTGTGCAAAGGTCAGCTTTTATTACAGCACCTTTTACCGTGCAAACTATATTAAATTGTAGTCTCGTAAACAACACTCACAACTATCATCTTTTTCTTGGCTGGAGCATTTATCCAGCTTTATCCAGGTCTCTGCTCAGGGTCAGCTGGAAGCCATCAGACAGTCAGACTGCTTTGTTTATTCAGCTTTTAAATTTCTTTAGCTTTTATCTCATGTCATTGGGCCTTATGTCCAACAATTTTCACAGGGTGCTTGCAGCCAAAGTTGACACACTTTTGTACATGTCACAGTCGTTTTGAATAATGATGGCATATTACTGTGCTTATAAACATTAGCTTGCTTGTAAAAATACTTCAAATTTTACCAAGAACCTACCATCTCACTAGTATTTTTTTATAAAGCAATGATGGTATTACTACAGCATCAGCAAAAGAAGTGGCATATCATTCATAGCATTCACACTTAGTTCAGGTGACTAATTCTAAACTATAAATACTTCAAGATCAATTTGTCACAGACTTACAAGCACCTTGTCTCTGATGCTACAGCCTATTTCCCCTGGCACTTCCACAACATCAGTGAATGGGAAACTCATCACCCAATAAACTCTGTAATTATTCTTCTGCTTACTACTTAAGTGCATTAGTATTGCCACACAATAGATAGGATTAGGTCATCAAGTTTGCTTTCTGTGTCTGGCATCGCATGTATGACAGGGTTTCTTTTCCAAACAAAAGGCTGTTTGTCAGTGTTACTTTTGCTCTAACGCATGTAAAGCCAACTGTATAAACAGAGCGGTATTTCTGTAACCACCTCGATGCTCTGTGGTGCTCTGGAGCTCAGAGGAGATGAGCTGCATCTACTGAGACAGCAATTCAAGCTGGAAAGCACAGCCTGGCTTGTCACTTGTCATCCAGAAAGTATTCGGGGTGAGTATATTGTATTATTGTGTCGTAATTTGTTCAGCTAAGTTTCTGGGCACCAAGACAGCCAGATGGTTAATTCCACTACTTATTTATTTATTTATTTATTTATTTATTTTTAAAAAGGAGGAGCAGAGGGGAGGGAAGTCCCCTGGCACCGGGTTCTGGCACAGCAGGCTGAGCCCCAGCGCAGCAGTTGGGATTGTTGACCCAGTGAATGTGCCCAAAGATCCTTTTCAGCCACACAAAACCGTTCAGTTTTGTCATTAGCATATCAGAGCTGGAGCGGTGGTGGGAAATGGCACAGGCAACAAAGCTGGGAGCTCGGAGTCTTTGTCTGACTGCAGCTTAGGAAGGCAGGAAAAGAAAATTATAATTGGCCATTGGCCGTGCAGTGACAGACAGATGTTGACATTTTTCTCCCTTGGCTGATCAAACCCCACCCTCATCCCAAGGTCTGGAGGAATGCTGCTGGCTGCCCCATTCAGGCAGGCAGCTTTCTGCCCACTCTCCAGAGTGACAGGGCCACCATTAGCATGGTATAACCTGCACAGAGGAAATTGAGAGGGTGAGAGAGATTTCCTCTGATTTATTTTTTCTTTATTTTTGTCACACTCTAAAACAGATCTGAAATAAGGTTTTGATTCCAATTCAAAAGGACAGGACACATACATCAGTTAAATGCTACATCCTAGATCACCTTTGAACCCCATGCAGTATCTACGGGAAGAGACCAACTTGCCTTAGGTAGCCTTCCTTTGCTTCCTTGCCAGAAGGAGATGTTTGGGGGCCCCAAAAACTGCACAGAGAGTTCCCTTCCCACTCCCGTACACTGTAAAAATCCCAGAGGAAGAGGTTCATGAGCTGTGTCAGGCTGGGGTCTGTAAATGTGTCCTGCTGCTTTCAGCTCCACTCATTTTCCCTCTTCCTGGCAGCCATGAGAGCAGCACTGATTCTGCTTCCTCCTGACCTGACCACACACAGCTCTGGGACAGGAAGGAGGCCAGATCTGAAAGAGGTGACATTTTTCTTGATGCAGCAATAAAGTCAGCCTGCACTCAAAGGACAGCTCTGCGTCTTTTCCACTTGTTGCCCAAATCACAGACTGATCCCTGGAGGCAGAGCATCTGCCAGTTCATTGCTCATCAGACTTTCCCTAGAGCCAAGCAATATTTTTTTTTCTGACATCAACCTTAGTTGCACTGAATATCTCATCTATCACTTTTCGAATATCTTATCTATCACTTTTCTGTATGAAGAAAGTCTGCCCACCTCCATGGCTGTTATTCTGAAAACTTTTCTCTAAGCAATGGCTCTTGCTTCTGCAGCAGCACTGGGGCAACATGTGAGGACAGCGTGTGGCCATGAGCACTGCCTAGGAAACCTCTGTGAATGCCTGGCAGTGTTGCAGAGACAAGCCCAGCTCGTCAGAGGTAAGACCAATCCCTGCCCAGCTCCAGATCACTCACGGTGCCCAAAAGGCCCCAGTAGGGAGGGGTGAAGTGCAGATGCCAGTGTCCATGGCAAAGGGTGGCCAAGCTGTGTGTACTGCTGACATGGAGCAATTTCCCCTACGGCCATCACCCTTCTACTCTCCTTCATCAAATGAGCTTCCCACAGGCTGGGCTTTCATCCAGCTTTTGGCTTTTTTCAGTGACAAATCATGATTTCATAAGGTTTTGTTTCTGCCTTGAAAGGCCATCATGAAGCCTGTACCTAAAGCATCTGTTTAGAAAATGCAAATGAGGGCAATGAGCCTATTAAATGCTGTCTAGATGCAGGCTGGAGCAGAGACTGTCAAGTCTGCATTTCAAATCAACAGCTGAGCTTGGATTTAGAGTTTAATGCTGTCATATTTGGCTTCTTAGAAGATCAAGGACCCCGACTGTCCTCAGCCAGTCCAATGAGGAGGATGCTCATGCTGGGCATGTTTCCTTACGAGTGGAAAAAAACAGGGCCCGCAGAAAGGGCCCTTTACACCATTCTGTACTTCAAAGCCAATTGACTCACCCAGCCTGGACAAAGCAACCACAGAGAGTTAAAGCTCTGCAAACTCTTGCCTCAGGCCAGGTTGAGCTGCTTCAGAGGCAAGAAAGCTTAAGCGGCCTCAAACACCCAGGGGCAGGGAGATCAGACCTGTCAGCATACAGTTCAGCTCTTAGCTCAGCAGCTACTAGCCTCTTGGGAGGGTCTTGAGATTCAGGGTTGGGGTCCAAACCTACATATAGCTTCAAAGATATGAGCACAGTTGTTAAGTCCTTCGTTTGTTTACAGATATAATGCACTAAGTGAATATTAAACTAGATTTCAATATGTTAGATAAATTATTTATGGCAAATCCATTGAAAATTCATGTAGTTCCTAGTAATTAGCCTAACCAAAGTGCAGTAGATATGAAGAGTCATCATTCTTCTGCCTTGTCCCAAAGGAAACACACAACCATAGAGCATAGATCTTAAATGCACAACATCTCTTTACATGTACATCTAGAGTCACAGCTTGGAAATGAGTTTTTATTTGCTTCAGATGCATATGGTTCTCAGAGCAGATTATTCTGCTTTATACTTGGTTATTGCCCTTTTATTAGGGTTTTGCAATGTGAACATTTCTCCATGGAGGCATTCCTGTGTGGTAATTGTTCAGGTCTTTCTACATCAGAATACATGTTCTGTGGTCAAAAGGGCCCCTTCTCAGCCCACCTAAACACTGGGCTGGATCAGACTTCATGCTTCTTATCTCATGTTAATGGCTAAAATATGTCTTGCTCTACTCCATAGCCATGAGGGTTATTAGATCTCAGCCCAAGTCACTCATTACAAGAGGCTCATAGCAATTACATGGGTGCAAATTTGGCCTTGCAGAATTTTGACTGTGGAGGAAAGGGACAGGGAGGGAAGGAAAGAGCAGTTTGACTCAAACACCACAGAGTAATATGTAGACTCAGAAAGGAGTGGGAAGCTTGACAGTTAACTTGATTTTCAATGTTTATTATATCTAAATCAGAACTACTTTTCAGCTGTGATGGAGCCTATTATAATGAGGCTCCATATAATGAGGAAAACGAAATCCCCTTCACCACTGCCAACCCAGTAGGGGTATTTGATGAGAACACTCCATTTTCCATTTAAACTCATAGAGTTCAGTCTAGGTTATACTCTGTGTTGGGATGGTAATATTTGTATTTACACTGTCTATAGATCTCGTCTTCAGTTATTGCACTTAGAAAAGTAACGTAAACAAGCTGTAAAAATTTCAGCAAGTAACCTTTAGGATCCAGCAATTTTAAAGTGAATCATACAATTCAAATTAGCAATTATGGTGGTGTGACACCTAAATGTAAGTTTTGCTAGAGATTTACAGCTGCCTTCTGTTCGCATTACTAAGCTAAATTTACATCAAGCAGTCCAAACTCCCCTATACAGACTCAGATACTGCAGCATCTACTTGTTTTTTTCTGAAAATAGGTGTAAACAAGTCTGAGAATCTGGACAAAAGGATGGCAAGAAAAACTTTAAAAAACAGCTTGCAACTCCTGAAATTAACACACCTTCCTTTTACACCTATAGCCACGCAGGGAAAGAATCTCTTGCTAATAAAAAATGCTGTGCTCTTCACATTTTCGTGTCAAAGTTGTGTTATGACCCTATATTCTTTGCATAGGTCACCTTGCTGCAAAAGAATTAAAAATAATACTTTCTAGTGAGGGTAACAAAAACATTAATAGCTGGCTTGATTTGAATTTAGATTAAAGAAGGATTGATGGCTGATTTTTAAATAAGCAGCTGCTAAAGAAACCCCCAGATCAGATCCTGTGCTTATAGGAAATCTCTCAATACTTAATGAGAGGCAGCCTTGGAAGATCATTTGAAATGTGGCTGCTTTTCCAGGGCTCACCTCAGTCACGCAGGGCTCCTCTGCTGCTGCTGTGTGCACACCCAGACCTGCCCTCCTGTGGTCTCTCTACCCTCACCACCGGTATTACAGAATCTCCTGCTTATGGTGAAGGGCCTGGGGGAGGGTCTCTCTGTGGAACTTATTATAGGACTGGTCTTGGCAAGCTCTCCAGCAACTGCTTGATTTTGACAGGGTCTTGACTGTCCATCTGTCCATCATCTCCCTCCCAGCTCCACCAGCAGATAATTTAGGATTTCAAGCACAGCCATCAGCAACCAGGATGAAAAACGTACAGAGCTGTTCCTTTTTAAGATGACCACCTCAATACGCATTTTTCCAGCACAAAAGTTTATCTTCAGTACAGGATGTGATCTATTGCTTAAAAAGCCTTGCTTGATCAACCCCCCTCATTTTCCTTGTTCGTGGACATGCAGCACAGGGAGTTGAAATACCGTAACAAACTCAGCGCTGGAGAGTAGAAAGGCAGTGAGCACATTAGCATGGGAGAGAACACTTGCTATACTTGATAATCAATGCCCAAAGGCTGGT
Source organism: Cnemophilus loriae (assembly GCA_013397755.1). Taxonomy (NCBI): domain Eukaryota; kingdom Metazoa; phylum Chordata; class Aves; order Passeriformes; family Corvidae; genus Cnemophilus; species Cnemophilus loriae. The sequence goes on from VZTF01000410.1 coordinate 26,617, forward strand.
GGGAGACAGCTAAATTATCAAACATGAGATTCCCATCTCCCTGGAGATGAGTTTTTCCACTGAGGAGGTAGGAATGGAGCAGTCACACTTTGAAGCATTTCTGATACACGCATGGATGAGACCAAAATCTGCACAGGGAGGACTCCTGCAGCAGAAGGATGAGGTATTCATAGAATACTCTGAGTTGGAAGGAACCCACAAGGATCATCAAGTCCAACTCTTAAGTGAGAGGCCCATATGGGGATCAAACCCACAACCCTGGCGTTATTAGCACCATGCTATAACCAACTGAGCTAGATATTTCCACTGCCAGATACAAGAAAGATATGATGGCTTAAGAGGACAGAGCCAGACACCCCTTCTCAGCCCCATGCTCCTATGACCTTCAGCAAAAAGGTCTCCAGAACTGAGCTGCTGAAATGGTGTGGTGGTGGGAGGAGAAAGGTCTTGGTTTGCATGCAATCCAGTGGCCAGCCTTTCTCTTAGGGGTTCCTTCTTTACAGACATCAGCCCTGGTCTGAACCACAATGGTGACCAGTGATGGGGACCGGTTTTCTTATCGTGTCTGAGCAGCATTTTTCCCTTCCCACTTTCCATCATTTTTACATACATCTGTGACAGAGATTTTAAAGAACATAAAGTTGAACTGCAAAAACCACAGTCTGCTGGAAAAAGAAATCCCTGCCAGCGTAACTGTATTATTCCCCTTTTGGCCAAATGGTTGAGGAAGTGAGAGCTTGCTCTCATTTTGATGGCAGACATTCTGCAGATGCCTTGATGAGGACAGGATGACACATAAACCTTGCTCTAGCTCCATTCTGAGATCCCGGGCAAGATGAAAGCTGCCTCCTATGACTGGTAAAGCAAAGACCACATCCAGATTCACTTGTTTTCATGTCAGCATCTGCTAGAAAATACATGGAGAGCTAAACCTCAGACATGAAAAAATATTTTTAAAAGTTTGTGGACAAATGCCATACGTTCCTTAATGGCATTTGTCTGTTAGTAACTCCTGGAATAAGAAATGTTTTCATTCTCAGTTTCTGCATTTTCTTCCTCCCTTTTGAGTCAACAGGAACTGAACCTATAAGCCAAAATAGCTTTCTGTCTCCAAACAGACTGAGTCAGTACCATGGTTTAAAGAGATAGGGGAATGCTACTGATAGTTATGAGGCAAGAGATAGAATTTCTGACAAAAATGGGTTGAAAAGTCACAAAACAGAGCTTCAAAGCTCATCCTTACTTAAAGAAAACGTTACTGCTGTTTGAATCAACAGTGCTGCTTCCACAGCCAGTACTGCTGTGACAATCTTTGCCTCTAAAGATGTAAGATGCTTTATCACTTCACAAGCTCTTGCACATCACTATTGCAGGAGCAAAATTAATGCATAATATTCTACCTTCGTGGTTTGTACTATTAGCTCCACCCTTCATTAAAAGATAGCTGCTTTCAATCAAACCTGCCTCCTGCCACATGTGGTTCTACGTTTGAATCTGCCGTGGATGTGGGAAATGCATTTACACACGTGCATTGCAGTGTCATCTGTGTCTGTGCATAGCAGTGCTTGTGACATATGTAACAGAAGGCACGCTGCCAACACCCAAAGCACGGCTGCTCACGGGTCTACACAGTTCTTCAGAGAAAGAGGTTAATTTTGACATGGATCCAACAGACTGTGGAGTCAGTCAGCGTCTTGCTCGTTCCACTGTGTAAAATGGCCCAGAGGAGCTGTGCCAGAGGCAGCAGCCCATGCTGGGACAACGCTTATGGGATTGGTGTCGGAAGCTCTTGGCAGCCAGCACAGCCGTGCCTGGGGCTGGCCTCACAGAAGTGACATTTCCATGGCCTCAGCTCGCTGCAGAAAACAGGCTAGTTAGGTCAACCTAAAAAATGAGGTGGAACTTAGCAGTGAAAGCTATATCTATTGCACAATAAGAATATTCAAACAAGCAGTTTGGAATTTGGGAAAAAATTATTTCTTTTTCTCCACTTTACGTATTTTCTTTTATTTACTCCCTAACATCTATAAAGACAAACCGCTCTGGAAAGCCAGTCACCCCTAAAAAATTAAATAATGAAAAAACATGAGAGATCAGGTCCATTTGGGGTCGGAAGAAATGAGGGCTACAAACTCTACACTGACCAAACCAAGGGCAGTCAGTGCCAGCTAGGATTATTTTGATTCTGACTCCTTGTGCCCTGCTCTGCTCACTGAGCAGACCAGAAAAACAGCATCAGTCCACCCCAAAACCCCAGCTGATCTCAGAGATCGAGAGGGAAAAACCAGCCAGGAGACTGAGCCCTCTGAGCCCTGGCTGGACAGGGGGCTGTGTGGCAGCAGTCCTGTACCCCTCAGTGAAGAGGCTGGGAGGACCAGACAATCCCCTTTTAGCCAGGTGGGAAAGATTCCGGAAGAGCTCCCCATTGCCTTCCTGTTCGTGACCACACTCTAGAACTGTTTTCTCCTTTCCCCAGCAGTACAACCCTGTTCTAATCAATCTAATTTTATCAGTACTGAAAGAAATCACAGCTGGTTTAGATCTAAGGACCTCACGATGTGTTTGGAAGTCAGACAAGATACTCAGCAAAAAAAAACCAAACCAAACCAAACCAAAAACCAGTGGGGAGAAGAGGCATCCAGAAGCAGCAGAAATGTTTAGGATGCCTTTTTGATGAACAGACTGCAGCCTGGCAAGGCTTCAAAGAACTGCCCAAGGGCTATGGAAATCCCTCTGTCTGCATAAATAATGTCACCTTACACTGCAAAAAGAAACCTCAACCATTTTGATATTATTCAAAAAAAAGGTCCAGATACCACTTTAAAGATAATCTTCCAGGGTGGAAACATTTTAGGTGCTCCATGTTGATTATCAAACTGCACTTTGGGTGATCAAATATACTAGAAATTTAAAATTTGACATTTTTTCATTATTTATTATATCTGCTTTTCTTTGCTGCCATGAGGTTAGGCAATTAAACAAAATAGTTTATCATGGGATTTCAATCAGTTTTCCTCTCAGCTTCTCATGCATTATTTTGAAGTGCTTAGCTTGTAAACACTGCAGGGTAATATTTATTTGTTTAAAAGTGGTCTCATAAAACCCTGGAATGCTTTGTTAATCCTAGATCACTTACAAACAAACAACCATCTTCAGACTAAGTTGTCTTCCATATATATTATGGTTTAATCCTGTACTTAAAAGTGATTTTATATAAAGCCGTATGATCCTTCAAATGCTTCCACTAATTTTCTTCTTGCTAACCAACACAGAGAGGTCACTTCTCTTCCTCTGCAGTCACTTTTTCATCGAGTCCACTTCCCTCTTCCCATTTATATTTAATACTAGTGGTTTCATCCACAGGAATATATTTGTTATAGAAACAAACCTCTCCACTGTTGGGAACCAGAAATGGCTCTGAAAGACAGTTGTGGCGGAAGAGTTTCCTGTCAGAAAATAGGTACAGCTTTAGCAGCAACCACTACTGCACACTGGCTTTGATGTGTTTCAGATTTGTTTGCTTATTTTGTCTTTTCTTCATCTTTATTTATTCCATTATAATGCTCAGATGTCTGAGGGAGCAGCAGGGTTATGTCCATGAGGGCTGCCACCATGGCTGGGCTTTTATCTGTGGGTGCTTTTATCTTGCTCCGTGGTCAATCCTTAGTGAGTTTGTCAGCTTGTAGGTAGATAGAAATCCTCTGGGCAGATCCTTTGTGTCCTACCATATCCTTGTCCACTGCTGCTGGCTTCTCCTAACGCCGGGAAGTTTTGGGAGCAACATTATGAAGGGATTTGGTAGGTAAAAATGCTCCAGTGAAGGTGCTGCTGCTGTGCAAGGTCGAAGACCAAAGGCTGCAGCAGCGTCAGCGCGTGGGTGTTTGGGTGTTGCCACCGATGTTTTGGTGAAGCAGACACATGCTCTCTTGCCTTTCAGCTTTCTATTGGAAAGGTGATCGATTTCCTCCTGAAACTGCTCTAAATGCAAAGTGGTGGTTACCTGCGAAAGCCTCATTCGTAAACTGTGGGTGGGTAACAGAGGATGGGAGTAAGAGCTGTTTTTCGCCCGATAGAGAGAAGGCTCTTACAGTTTGGCTTTGTTCTGGACTGAACGAGAGGAGCAGAGCACATGTGGTCTTCATTAGTGACGCTCCTTTGAAATGCCTCCAAGTCCTTGGGTTGTAACTTTAGCACACAAAGGGGTGGGGGAGTGAGGAAGGGAGAAGGGAACGAGGGAAGAATGAGGCTGCTGGAGTTATCCCTCTGAAATCCATACTTGGACACACTTTCTGTTTTTTCCTTCCCCCCTCCTTTCTTTCTTTTCTTTCCTCTTTCTCCCCCCACAGGCACAGGATTGTTCTTAACCTTCTGAACTGGGAAAATATATTAAATTTTTTTTAAAATTCCACTGCTTTTCTGTCAAAGCAAAACCAAGATGAATAACGTTTTCTAAATTATAAGCACTAAATGACGGAGTGAAACAGTTATCATTTTATTGCTCTTTATGCATATATGCCTGTGTATAGGCTTTTGTGGTCGCATGAAGCCTGTGAGTCTCCAGCAGGCTGGAGTTCAAAAAATGCTTTTGAAGGAGTGGTTAGAGATCATGCAGGAGAGTGGGGACTGATCCGGGAAGCTGAAGTAATGGGTGTTGGTCTCTGCTCATTAGGAACCACGTCACAGAGCTGGAGCCTGATCAACATGCCTGCCCTCCAACTGCATGGTGCTCCCTCATGCTTTAAAACTGTACACATCTACTCCTTCCCAGGAGCTAACGAAGAAGGAAATAGTGTGGAAATAGCCATACTAACTCTGCATATGTTAATTTTCCATGATTTTGCCCATCTATTAATTACATTTGGATTTCAGCCCTCTTAAATTCACAGCTACACATACATGGCTTTCCATTTCAGAAATCAGTTAGAAACGGATGAAAACTAGAGAATATTAGCAGAAAAATAACCAATAGCAAATACAAAGTGTCTCTATTAAACCCGGGGCAACTGGGATTTCACCCTGCAGCCTGGGGGAAATGGGAATATTTCACAAAACTGAGAAAACGACATCTAAGTTTCTGGTACTGACAGGCTGCTGAAGTATCCCTTTAACTCCTGAGTGAGTTTTGGAACATCAATGCCTTCAGCCGGCCAGATGTAAAGCATGAAACTCACACACCCATCCACTCACTTTTCCATTTGTGCTCCCTCCCCAGGGAGTCTGAATTTCCCAGGTACTGGGCATTCATGTGAGAAGTACAACAGCACTATCGAGCAGGCTGAAATAAAAAGGTGCTGACATGGGAAAGGCTCAATTGCCTAAGTGCAGGAAGGCAACAGCCCAGAGCTGCATCAGAAACAGCTGCACCTTCATGGCAGGGCCAGAGGGGACCATCAGATCAGTCTAGAGGAAAACCTCCATGAGGTTTTCACCATAACTGTTGAAAGAGATATTTCTGCCCAGCTGCAAACCACAGCTGATGCTCACAGGACTGTGTGCTCAGAGCTGTGGGTAGCAGTCGTAAGCAGAGGTGCCTGGGCTTCTCCACACTCGCTCAGCTCCAGAAGGTATTTTGCCTTTGTAGTCCTTTTCGTCTTTTTCCTTTCCACTGGTGCTGTAACACCCAGTGATACACCAAAGGTGCTGTAATAGCTCTGTTACCAAAAGCACAGTCCAAACACTGTTTAACAAATGAGGCTTGTACAACAGAATGAGTACTATACATAGCTATGAGCAACTATACTTAACAGGAAAATGCTTCTCGCCTTGCCTACATAAGGATTTGCCATTCAGCATCCATATGAGGCTGTATCATTCAAGAACATCATTCTGCTTAGCATATAAAAATGTTGGGGTCTTAGGCTAAATCATGTGGTATCAAAGCAGATCATTTGCAAATGCTGCTTTGGTCCAGCTGTGTTTGCCCAGCACTGTGTACAGACCTGGCCTGTCCTCTGCTCTTTCTTGGGCACAGGGCAGAGGGGCTCCAGCATTCAGGCAGAACTGAGCAAGTGCTCCATCATCCTCCACAGAGCTTCTTGCTGACTGCAAAACAATCTTGGGAAATGTCAGAAAGTGCCAAGGGGATGCAGGAGTAAATGGTACAGGCTATTTCATTCTCACAATATATTAATCTGGAGAAAAGAATACTTTGTTTGCCTTCATTAAGCGTAAGCACCCACAGGCTAGGCATTAGGATGTGGGAGTTGCCAGTTGCCTCCTCTTATTCCTCTTTCTGTACATGGTAATAAAATGCAGGAAGTTATTATTGTCCCTGTGACCCACAAATTGTTTTCTAGAGATTGAAATACTGAAAACCCCCTAACATTCAGGTGGGCAGATAAGTTTAAAAAAAAAAAAAAAAAAAAGCTTAGAAGAATGGGTGTGGTGTTTTGAAGCATGATTATGACTAATTATGTATTTTAGGAAACCAGTGCACAAACAGCCTCACTCTAATCTCCCAGCAAGTTCACATCCAGGCAGCTCTCCCAGTTCATAACCAGGGAGATCAGAATCAATCTCAAGACAGTAATTTTTATACCACTTGGCATTCTAGTAATGACTACAAAAAGGGAACATAACCCTTTTGTCTCTGTAGTTCTACAGACATATTTGCTGTGTAACTATTGCACTCCATTCATAGCTCTTTCTAAAAGCTTGGGCTCACTCCTGCTCCTGTAGCTCTTTAAATACTCATTCGTGTCAGAAAAACAGCTCTGAACAATACAGGGCTCTATTGCTTGCTTCTTATCTCACCTTCCCCAGTCTAATCCTGTTATAACGCTATTGGCTTCAATATTCACAGCCCTGATTAATGCCACTGTAAATAAGATAAAAGCAGATATAGCCCGTGTTGTTCTATGGGAAGACATACAAAATAGTTGAGGACAACCAATTAAAATGTTTCATTCAAGAACAGAACTAGAACATTTTTTATTCTAAGTGGTCAAAAAGGTTGGCTTAGGTAAAAGCCAATTACCAAATGGATAAAATGGATTAGTATCAATACACACCCACCAAATGGATAAAATGGATTAGTATCAATATATACACGAAAGTCAGCAAACAGCTTAATACAAGCACAACATGTATGACAGTATTTCATTTCTGACCAGGTCACTAATGGCCACAGATACAATTCCATGTTCATTTTGGAGACGTTTTCAGAGACCATGCAGGCATTCCTCACTCCTTCTTAGTGTCAGGTAAAATGTGCCACGTAAATCAGTGCTGCACTCCCACTGCACAGTTAGAGCTCCTGCTGTCCAAGTGACCCACTTCCTAATGCACACGTGCTCCTAAAAAACCCTGTGTGTTTTCCAAAAGCCTCCTGATGCAAAGGCAATCAGCTTTGGTGAGCAAGGGCTTAAAAAATTTGAAATCCAGAGGTGATAAAGTAGTTCAGCATTTCAGTCGCTCCTTGAGAGTAAAGCTGCAAACCATTCTTTTCCTGTTGTATGTAAAATAAACCAATCAAAATGGGAAATATATATTTTAAAAGGCTCTAATAGCAAGACTTTAAAAGCTAAATCATATATATTTATTATAAAGGTTCACAAAGTAAATCTGCCAGTGTTGTTGCAAACTGTGCTGGTTACCAGACAGCTTTTGTTTCCCCTTCTATTTTGGATTATATCTGTAGTGTGCAGAGGTGCACTTTAGATTAGCATGCACTGAATGATGAATCACATATTTCAGAAGAGCGCATATTTTTTGAGATATGTCCTTGTTCTCTTTGTATCAGAATATCAACGACGTAATTTCTTCCCTGTGTTATTTTGAATATTTCTGTTGTGTACAGAGACTAGAAATTGCAGATGCAGGCAGAGATTTTTTTTCTGAGTTAAATAAACATTTTCCATCAGTTCAACATTTGGTTTCAGGTTTCAAGTTCAAACTTATTCTTATGTTATCCATATGTTTGCCCACACTTCACAATAGAGACTTTCCATAAACAACATAAATTTCTTTCATAAAATACTCTGATCTAAATTTTTGTAATGTAACCACTGTTTTCATATGTCAAATGTACAGTACATTATTTTCAGAAAGTAAAGGCTTCGCATGATCTAAAACTTCAGCAACTGATCATGTCCCAAGTGGGAAATCTGAATATTATAAAGCGCTTTACAAAAATTTCTTCTTCTCTCTATAATGGGGCTGCTGGATTTTCTGTTAAGAAATTATTACATTCTTCAGGCATTTTTGAGTAATTTATTTTTATTACATGGTTCATTACATGCCTAACATATACCTAGTGTTTATTAATCTGAAAAAATACATCCTTTATTAAGCATTTTGAGACTCACTTATAGAAAGACTGCTACAAAAGAGCCTGGAATTAATAACAATAAGCCACAAGTACCAAATAATCATTCAGGCCTTACGATCCTAGCCTTGAAAATAGGAATAACACATCTAATTCATACTTTGTTTTTTATACTTCCATTGCAGTAGCCATGCTGACTTTTCCTCCATTATAAAACAGCCTCAATCCTTCTAGTGTCTCTTCATTTGGACTGTAAATGTTCTTCTGTTCTGCCTCCACACTTTTCTTCCTTTTCCTCTTCTGCAGAGTCCTTTCTGCCCTAGGACCGAGCAAGGTGTCACAGCTGTAGCCACTGCTAAGTCCAAGGCCCCACAGTTCATGATTTCAGCTCCCCAGATATCTGCACAAAATCTATACAGCTTTAAAGGCCTAGCTTTTTAATGTGCACGACAAATTGGAGCAAGACTCTAGAGAAGGAAATGTCAATGTACAAAGACATGATTGAAGGTGTGGAAAGGTTGGGCACATGAAGGCACCTCTTCTCTCTCTGCATCTCCGAGGGAGATCCCGGATGAACGCACAATAGCAGAGCCCTAATAGCTACTCATAGCTGCTTCCCAGGAAAACACACCAAATGTACAGAATGATAGACTGGGGAAGATGGTGCTGAAGGTGAGGAGAGAAGTCTTGCTATGTTCTTGGGCTTGGTTCTCACTCACGCTAAAAGAGACCTTTCATACCCCAAGTCTAGGCCTTGGAGAAGGTCAGCAGAATGCCGAGGTTTTGCATGCATGGCAGAGCTGAAAGGGAATACAGATATCGGGAGAGGGAGAAACATGAACGTGGTGAGGCACTGCACTGTTTGCCTTTACAGTGGAGTGCCAACGATGACAGTTCGTACGCAGACACCAACACGCTATTTTCTAATACTGCTCAGAAATCAACCTTCAATTTTCCTGCTTTAAATTTTCTTTAAATGTGGGAAAGAATAGCTGTCTCCTGCCTGTAATTTTGTTAACCCAGACAGCAATAACATTGCTAACCTCTAGATCTCCAAGGACAGTTCAAAATATAAGCCCTGCGGGACTGACCGGGGCATGAGAATTTAAGGATCCCATATCTGTGATAAAAATCTACTCCTTTACAAGATGCTTATAGTGCTTGATTTTCTTGAAGACAACAGGAGTGAAAGAGCATGAGACCTTCTCTTTCCTTGCTGTGCCACGAGTCTTTCACAGTTAATGCTTTGTCCAAAAGCTCCCTGCATCTTCCTCTAGGTGATAGTCCCAAGCCATGTTTTCTATGCTCAGTGGTGCTGCCTTCTCTTTGTAGCATGTCTGCTGCTTCGCCTTCTTTCATTCCTTTCCATTTACTCACGAATCACCATTAAACAACAGCATATACTCTAGAGGTGTCATTGCTTTGGACTGTGTGTTCTTGCGCTGGGGTGGAGGGCGCACTGGTTTCTACTGCCTTATTCCACTATGACTTTCTAAGCTCTTCCTTTGCACTGTCTTAAAGGACAAGGGCTGCACCTGTCCACTTGCATTTTTCTCTGAGGTTCAGTGCAAACCAGCAAACAGAATCTCGAAACACCTTCCTGGGCTTTGACATCCCTGGATAAGCGAATGGAATGTCAGGCTGCTTTCCTGCGCTACCTATCCTACAAATAGTGTTTATTCTGATAACAAGCTGCAAAGTGCAAGGCTATGTTGTCGTAATTGGAAGATCAAAAAGTAGAAGAACTCTGGCACTTTGGTCTTCACGAGATGCTGCTCACATCAGTGGGCTGGTTCTATTGGACTACTTTTTGCCTCTTTTATAATTTTTCTTCTGTGCTGTGTTGCAAAGCAACAAATGAGACATTGCTCTCTTGCTGGCCGCATTTTACTTGACTGGTTATTGCCATTTGGCATCATAAAAAGGAAATAGAACAAAACTAGAATCTACATTGGATGTGTTCATTATATTTAATGAAAAATTTTACTTTGGATGTTCTAGAAACTCCAGTTTTGTGACAGCAACTGCACATAAAGATCCTTCCCCTATGTAAGCAGTAGTAATTTTTATTTAGAGAGTGTACCTCTGAGGAAAATATTTCCTTCTTTTCCATTTCTCTCTCTCTTTCATTAAAGACCACTGAAGACAAAAAGGCTAAAATGTTTGAAAAGGACCTGTGTCAGTCTCCTTTTAATGAACCGTGCAGGGTCCTTTGTGGTAAGACAATTTCAATTATGCAGAAGTCAAGCTTCAGTAAATTCTCAGCTCTTCTAAGTGAGGTAATGGTGCAACTTTTCAGGCAGTGATTTTATGATCCTTGAGAATTGTATTTGGATAAATAACTCAAAATAAAAGCTCTCACAAGTGCTGATGGCTAGTTCTGCAACAGTATGTTCAGAATCCACATATATTCCTTTCCATGAAAATCTAGAAAATGTCATGGCAGAAATGTTTATCTGAGTACCAAACTGCAAACAAATGCTGTTAATATTCGCAGGACACAAATTCTACATTTGGAACTGATAGCATGCACACAAGAAACATGATTCCAGATGTTATGGCTATGCAGTGAGAGGAAGAGAAGTGTAACATGAACCTCCACACCCAGTCAAATCAGCTCTGAACTGGACTGCGTGGTTGCAACAGAATACTTGCAAAAAAAGGATCCTCTTTGGTAGACTGAAATTTAGTTTTTGGACTAAAAATGATGAAATTTCAGGGAGGAAAAGGAAAAAAACCTGCAATCAGGAATAAAGAGATTTAATATAAATAAAGATTAATTTGGTGATGAGAAGTTTTTAAGAGCAGTTGAGTAAAAACCGTGATTCTAAAATGCTCTTCTTCCCATTTTAATTAGATAAGGTTTAATACCAAACAGAAATGAAAGACAGTGATTCACTATAACTAACAGGGAGGTAATGTAGACTATGTTCAGATTTAGTCCAAAATACAGAGTGTGTATCTTGTCAAAGGTTCAGTGTTTGGGCTAAAGATGCTTCAGAGCAAGAGGCTCGGCTCAAACTTAGAAGTGCTGAAAACTTCCAAGCATTTTCAATGTGATTCTGAGCCCTGGCAGCCCAAGTCTATGACGACTAGCAGCTGTGGCTATTTTGTGAGTGCTTTTATGACAGCATCTTGCCATTCATATAAGAACTGAAATTGAAACTTTCCATTTTAAAGGCCCTTTCAACCTGAGTGATAAAGTCACAGAAGAAAAAAAACAAGCCAGTACAGAAAATCTGAGTTCTTAAGACTTGTAGGGTGTTGATTCAGGATTGTGGGATGTTTTTACAATTAAAAATCAGTTGCTCTGATGCAATGCATACAAGACAGAAAGTAGCCAAGACTGCAGTTGCCAAGAAATTCCCAACTCCAAAACATGCCCTAGGCAATATTTCATCCATTCCTGTGCCCAACAGCTAGAGGCAACAGTGATTCTGCACACAGCACAGCCAAAAATCTGCAGCAAGAGCTGGAACATGTAACAGGAGTGGGTGCCGGAGTCACCCATGGTGCCAGCAACCTCACAGAAAATGTGCCTGTGTCAGAGGGATCCTGCTGGGCTACACCTGTTGCACCAGAACAGAAAGACTCTGTTCCCAAGGGTGCCAGGGCCCACTCACTTGTGACCAGTGAATGCAAGAAAACAAAACAAATTACAGACAAACCAACAGAAGTGGGAAAGAGCTGAAATGTGTTTTGTGTTCCATCATTACCAATAACAAAGGGACAGCACAGACTTCATGTCTATAAGAGACAGAAGGTTCTTATAGACCCTGAGAGAAAAGCATTATACAAAACTTCATAAAAGGTTGCATACAATGTGGCAAAAGTCAAAAAACAGTAGCCATACTGGTCCCTATATTTGGAAGCAGCTCACAAGAAATAAATGCAGCAAGTCTGTTCAGGCAAGGAACAGTTCTCCCCCTTTGCTTTCCACTTGCGGGGAAAACTGCAGTGGTCTGGTATGTATAGAGCACCCTAATCCTTCCCTGCAAAACCAGTACATTATCTTAGCTGTGCAGTGTATCTAAGCACTCCGAGACAGTAAATGTACCCTCCCTCCAAATTACCTCTCTTTTTTCTCTTTCTCTCCCACACCCGCAGCCACACGGTCCCACCACGTCTTCATACCAGCTTTGGGGCTCACTGGACCTTCCATAAACCAATCCAATTCATTAGCACAGTAAAAACTTGCCCAGGTGGATTATGTTGGAAAGAGGGAACTGATGAGCTAACTCAAATCAGGCAGTCTGGCTAGATTCGAGTCAGGGCAAGTGACAGGATCATTAGGATGAGAGCAGAATTTGCCATTTTTTACAGTGGTATCTTAAGTTCAATTCACTCTCTCTCCTGAAAGCATCAGATAACCCACATAAAGTAATTGAGTAACCCTCAACTCTAAAACTCAACCACTGCCTCCACTTTGAGCCAAGGAGCTGACTTACCTTGGGTTTCTATTCCATATCAGAAGCATTCAACTCTGAAGATAAACTGGGATTAACCTGACTGCAAGACCAGCTTTCAGCAGTAAGTGGCCTCCTCATCAGGTTGCAAAAGCAGGCTTACATTTTCTTATCTAGTCTTTGATTCCTGCACACTTTTATTCTTGACTACACAGTGGCCAGTAGGCATCCTCTTGCCCAGGTGGCTTTAAGTCTCATCTGGAAACCTTGGAGTCAATCATCTTCTAGTGGAAGACAATGACCTAGACAGTAAGGTCTCTCAATTCCCGTGGAATTCCATGGTATCCCCATACTACCCCTTGAGTCTTTGGAGTTACCTGGTCTGCAGCTTGGAGGCAGCCATCCATCCAAGGCCTTCAGTTCTCCCTAGGCTTTCCTCTAGCCAAAGCTGGCACTGCATCGATTCATCCCATCAGATCCCAGCCCCAATGTTTCTGCACAGAGGTGCCCTGCAAGATCCCTGCCCCCTTTTCATTACTCAAAATTTTTACAAAGAATTCACAAGGTTTCGAGCCTTAAGAAAAAATGAAGACTACTTTTTAACAGGTAGGTAAAACTGTGTCTTTGCGTTTTGCTGGAATTCCCCTGCTTGTTGAAACAACACTCATTAAAGATGAGCTGAAGAGATCTGCTGTTAACGGAGACCTTTCTCTTCATCAGCACAGGCTAGATATGCTGCTTTTGACATCACTTCCCGTGGACAATCCATGCAACAGCGAAACCTCCAAGGCACTTAGTGTCTCAAGTTGAGCAAATCCAAAAGCCCAGCTCAAACGCTGTGGTGAGAGCTGCAGCTAACATCACGGCTTAAGCAGAAAGGAATTTTGTAGCAGAGGGTAACTCCTCCCTGTCTGCAGGGGAGAGCTCTCCCAGAGATAACGCACAAACTGTGGAATGAACTTCCTCAGAAACTTAACAAATGACCAAAGCAAACCACCTTTTTTTTTTTTTTTTGACCTTGCTCTCGCTAAGGTAAACACATATCACCATTAAAAACAGGAAAAGAAAAACCACTGTAAAAGCCTAACTACCTTATTAAGCCAAATCACCATACTGAAACATAACACCTCCCCTGGAGGAGAATGGGCACCCATGACCGATTTCCGCCACCAAACGCCCAATTGTAAATACTCTGATATTACAGAGATGAAGGAGAAGCAAGAAGAAGCTTTGTGCAATACCTCTGCACTGCAACATACCCGCAGTATCAGATTTGAAGGGATGTGGATCTGCATACATGTGAGATTTTCACACACCATGAAGCACACCAGTCACACAGTGACCACAAGCCAGGCTAATAACACTTTGCCTTGAAAAGGGGTGCTTTGAAATGATCATTTTCTGTGCACAAGTGGAATGACCAGTGTTCTTCCCTAGTGCACCCTGGAGGAAGTATAAAATCCTTTCTCTGGATTTCCAGTACTCACAGTGCGGAATCTTACGCCTAATAGGAAAAACCTTATGCGCCACCAAGTTCTACTTAATACACTAAAATAAAGCTAGGCTCCTTTGTTTGCTCATGGATGTTGAGGCAACCTCTACTTTGAAAGCAAAAAAGGGGTTTTTGTTTGAAAAAAATCAATTGCCATATTAATAGATGAATGACATCATGAGAAGACTGGGAATTAGCATATGAACTCCTACTCCTTGGGAAGGTTTGTGTTTGATTGGTCAAAATCAAGTAAAAAAGAAATGCACTTCTTAATTTGTTATTGGAAAATTAAGAGTTTCTACCTTTTATGTTTACTCTACCTTTTCTAGTCTTTTTGGTTTTTTGGGTTTTGTTTTTTTTTTTTATCTGCTGCAGCTGCATACAACTGTTTCTTGCTTTCTATTGACAGGTGTTGACTTTTGCTAACAGATTTGTATAGCCATACTCTGTCAACACATCAGTATTACTCAGTGTTTCAAGAAATGGACTGACTGAGACTTGGAGCCACATTCAGAGACATTTTAATTCAAACCTCCAACTGCTTTTAAGAAACAGTATCTAAAAGCTCCCTTCCAAGACACTGGAATGTGAAGTATGTGGGAAATGTTATCTTATTGGCCTCATGTCTGCCAGCGATTGTGAAACAGCTTCACTATTCTGGGAAAAAACAGCCATGATTCCAGGCAAAAAGAGATCCATGTAAGCTTGTTAAAAGCTTTAGGAAATACAAATAATACAGGATCTGGAGAAAATCTATAATGCTCCATCACGTGAAGGAAGGACTGGTGTGAAAAGATTGCCGTTTTTAATCACTTTACTTAAAAACATGTAGAAACTGAAAAAACCTTAGATCTAGCACAGCTTGTGGACCTAATTCATCTTTAGTACATTTGTTCTCAGTATGGTCTGTCTTCCCTGGAGATTACAGACCATTTCCATTGTAGTGTGTCACATAGCCAGGTGCAAGAGAAGAATCAGATGCTGAACCATGGTGGCCAGATTTGTCTTGCACTGCAGTCCCTGGAGGAAAAGCAGGGTGGTATCTACCCAGTGGGAGGTGTGTGCAGCCTTGACTCCAGATGCTCAGCACACATGGAAGCTCTCATCCAGTCTGTGGGCCTTTCCAAGGAAACGAGTGCAGTCTTGCACACACTTAAAACTAGAAATTAAATTCTGTCTACTTCTCAGGTCTTCATTTCAGTCACTTCTAGGTAGTCCCAGAGAGGGGCATAGCAGGCACATCCACGTCATGCAGTGCTTGTGAAGAGACACCAGGTGTGGATTGAGGGTTAAGGGTTACCACGCTTCTCTCTGAGGACTCACAGTATCTTTTGTCACAGAAGAGGTGAGATTTCCCTGACAGACACTCAAGCAAATACTTTTGTACAAGCATTTCCTTTTCAGACCCAGTGTAAAGCAAAAAACAGTGAGGTTTTTTTTTCTGAGAGAGATAACACAGGTCTTAAATGAAATGAGCTTGTCTCTGGGCATAATTTTAAGGTTCTCTTAATACTTACACAACCAAGTAAAAATTACGTTAGGCTGTGGAGATATTTCCATTTCAGTAGCCCGATCTTTTCAGTGGTGTTAGGATATAATTTGGGAAGTTTCCAAAGTTTGCCTTGACAATCATGTTAAGCTCCCTATCAGCTACATAATGTCAATACACAATGCATTACATACATGCTGGTTGCTGGCCAGCTGGCATTTTAAATGAGTAGTTCAGGGAAAAGCAATTTTGGTGAGGGCTGACCACAGCTGGCTTGACATTAGACTAAATTTTCAGGACTTAGCATTGCCAAGCCTCCAGAGAGACTTAAAGATTCACTTAACATTATTTTAAACTTTGACTGACTCAGCAGCTTCAGTAAAGGAAAAGGGTGTGAGAGATCCTAGCATGTCAAATCCCTGCATATGTAACTCTGTGTGTTTCATTTGCTTATTGAATACACATATTTTATACTACATCTGGTTTTTGCACAATGATTCGAGTGTCATTCTTATTCTTGTCACAAAGTAAGTGTGGTAGCTGAACTGCTTCCTTGAACATATGTGACCACCACATAATGTAAATATTGCCAAATGTTGCCTCTTGGCCCTTGGAAGACCACAAGGAATAGAAATCTGCAGAGAATAATGTAGTGATACAATGCAACTAAGCCTGTGGTACACAAAAAAAAAAGCCTGAAGTTGTTAGAAAGTACTAATTGAGAAATCATAAGGTAAGCTGTTTTAATCACTTTTTTTGCACATGGATATTTTCAGTAATTTATAATACATCCCTGCAAAAAATAGTAATTGAAACACAGTTATAGATCACGGTTTTCTGGTAGGCATTCTGGAAATAATTCCAGCTTCAGCCTAATTTCATTTAAATTTTTTTTAATGAAAAAGTCCTATATGAAACCATTTGACTGGAATATATCAAACAAAGTACAGTGTTGATAAAGACATAACGTTGTTATAACTTTAAAATAGTAGTCCTGCATTATACAAAACCTTCTGTAAGTCATAAAATATTGGAAGAAAATCAGAACTCTATTTCTTATAGAAATAAACTGTTCATAAACAGTTCAGTACAGCTCTGGGTGCATCATGTTCTAATTGCCTCTGGTGAGCAATAATATTTAAAAGACTTCCAAATAAAAACACTTTATTCTCCTACACAGTTTATATCTCCAAATGTTAACCGATCCTTTTAAACTATTAAAGGAGATTTCTGAAAAACTGTTGTCCTTATCTACAGACTGAGAAACAGGCATATCTTCTAGTTAATCAACAACCAAGCTGTGACAAGAACTCAGAAATTCTAAGCTCAGAACTTGGCAGATGCCTTCTGTCCAAAAGGACAGGACAGAAAAAAATCTGAAGAACATATCTGAAAATATATTTCAAATATATTCAGCAACAGACAAACATGACTAAGAAGGCCATTACAACTAAAGCATGTCAATAATTTATACTTACAATTAAAACGAGGCTTATGATTTGCTTTCCCAACACTGCATCATAAGAACTCACAAAAATCAATATATCGTCATTTAGTTAACAATGCAGAGAGCCTTAGTTTTGACTTTTCCTAACTTTTGAAGCTCACCACCTGAGATTTTAATATTCCTATTCCAAAATCTTATAGTACAAAATGAGTAAAGAAGTAGAAGTGATTGATTCAGGAAGTTACTGATGCAAAGGAACCATCAAGATTTTAAAAATATGCAGTAATTTGCATTTATTAGAATAGCCATGAAAATTTCACAGAAGAATAAAGGTTGAATCAATTCTCAGATGGGTGGCCAGACATGTCAACAGCAACTAGGTGAAGAAGAGCTCCTTCAGCCCATTCTTCCTCCAGTAGGATAGCTCACTCTAGGAGGAAGCTGGGTGATCACTGATGAAGATTCTGGCTCCTCTCAAAGACAAAATGGTGGTTCAGTCTCAGGCAAGGTAATAGAGGAGCTAAATAATTGGAATTTTAGAACCTCTCTTAGAGTAGATCGTATCCTTGTGCAGAGTTGGTATGGCGCACACTGCAATTCCACATTGCAAAATTTTTTCTGACTTCCTCAGTAGCTTTCTTGAGAAAGCAATATTGGGAAAACAACAAACGGACTTTTCAGTTTTTGCAAGCTTGATTTAGCAGTGAAAAATAAGGAGGAAAACCAAGAGGCAGTATCAAAGTACAATATTCTCTGCTCAGTCTATTTCTAAAATTAAGCAAAAACAAAAAAACAAAGAAGTTTTAATGTCTAATAGCACTTTTAATATCTGACGATTTGGATGTTAGGGTTTTGATTTAGCAAAGGGATACAACAATGTGCTGAAATCAGAATACAAGCACAATACAGTTATTGCAACATACAACTGGATCACAATACACATGTCCTTACCATTTCCAGTCTCCCTGTGGACACTTTCATCATGTTTGGCATCCTCAGTCACAGGGAAGGAATGCACAGGTTGGAGCCAGTTCAAGCATGTTGCACCCTTTGAAGTTCATTTTACTGATCATTCAGTTTTCATTCCTGTGCTAAGCATGTATACCTTTTCCCCATGCTAGTCTTGCTCAGTCAAGAAGACATTCACACTTTTTTTGATTAATTCAGGGAAAGCTCAGTGTATCAGCTGATCCACTCAACTGATCTAGCCAGTTATCAAAACAAAGGTCATCCTACTTTGTGTTGAGATGAACTCAGCTGATGTGCAATAGCTGTGGTCACTCCCTTCCTTCTTCTCTGAGCTTCATGAGCCCATCGCTTGCCTTCTGAGCCCTCTTCCATGGCAGGGTTGGTCCATCAATCCCAAGCATACGATGTCAAAGAGCTCATCAGAGATTATCAGCAACTGCTCCACAGAAGACAGCTAACAAACCCTTGAATCAGCAGAATTGCTCTAATGCCATGAAGCCAATTCCAAAAAGAAGGGTCAGGCTTCGCTTAAAAGTGATTTCGTATGTCATTCTGGGGGATGGGGAGCAAAGAGAGAGAAATGTAGAAAGCAAACACCCTTCTCCCCTGTTCAGAGAATAGCATTTTTTTTTCTAAAATAGAGGAGAAAAATAATTGCATGGAATACTTTTCCTTTTTTCCCCTAATTTTTCTCACTGCACTGGATTTTGGAGGGCCAAAATGGAGCATCTGGGCTCACTGTGCTGCTCATCCAACTTTCAGAAAACATGATTTATGCATCATAGAGTCTCCTTATACATCACACAAAGAGTAGAATCTTACTTCAATGGGTCTTGTACAGCAGCTTGACCAGAGGAAATCCTTTAGAAAGAGGATGGTACTAAACCCACGCTCTCACATTTGCTAGGGTCGGGACTGACAAAATATTTGGGTTTATAGATCTAGAGTCAGAAGAAAACACTCAAGTAAAGCATTTTGAGTTGGATCAAAATTAATTAAATGCTCCTTTTTTCATGCCAAATAAAGCAAGAAACAGAAGGTGGATTTGAAGGTTTTACACGCGATCTAAAAAAAACCCCAAAAAACCCTTATTGCTTTTGAAAGGAATTTGCAAAAGAAAAAAAGACAAAAGAGCAGAAGGTTTAAGTGCAGAAAGCTGTTGGACAATAGCCGTAACCTTGTTCAGTAATTCTGTGATTTTTACACTCTCTGCCCAGGACTTAAGAGATCCAGGTGCATCTTATTCTCAGCCTGTAGCAGTTTGGACTCACATCCCCTACCTCCGAGAAAAAGCATTTTAACCACCAAACCATAGGATATATGTTAGATTGCTCCCCTTCTATTGCAGTCTTTGTAGCTTTGGTCATGCTCAGTCTTTTCAGCCAGAAGCAGATGAGAATAGCACCTTAGGCTGCTGGCAGAGCGTTAAGGTGACGTGGCCATGGGTGCTGTGAGGAAACCCCAGCCCCAGGCTGCGTCTGTCCCCAGCTCTGCTCCAGCTGAAGGACTGTGCAAGGTGTGAGGCACCAGAATTCAAGTTCCTGGCCAGCTGCACCTCTAATCAAGTGCATGAAGCAGATCTGTAACCACAGGAGAGTAAAAGTCTGTACACACAGGTTTACACAACTGAATTGTCCAGAGGTGTGGTTTTAAAGGCACAGAAAGGATTTTAATCCATCTCTCCCACATAAAGAATGAGTTGGTCCAAAGGGACATTCAGCCATTTTGTTGGTTTAGATCCATTTTTGATAACCAAAAGTAATGATCCTATTCACCGTCAATTCGTAACTTTTTTCACAAAACGTGTTTTTCAGAAAATCCTTGGTAAAAAAGAGTAATTTCCACCTGCTCTATGCCTGGCATTGTGCTGATATGCAAAATCACATTATACAACGCAATAGAGCAGAATATCTGATGGAGAAAAGAACCGTAACGACAGCTGCTTTATAAGCTTCTCCTGATAAATATTAATGTTTAATATAAGAATGCATATATATGTATATCTTGGTTAGTAATTTACATGTCCTAGCTATCTGTCTTCTATCTGGAAGAATATTGACCTGATGGTCTTCCACAAAACCTGAATATTGCTATTCTTCTGCATTGTTATCAAGTTAATTAGGGAATAGGGCAATTCTCCCACTGCAATTCTTCCATCTGTTTCTGCCTTACCAGTTTCACATATTATGAAAATGCGCCAGACAGCAGCCCCATCCAATATGTTTCATGTTCACAGTATATGTATGAAAGACAGTTTAGTATCAGCAATTAAGCATTTACTGGCCTTCATTTTAGCTCAATATTTCTTCTGTGGAGGGGAAAAGCTCCAGCTCCTGAACGATTTGTCACAGTGACTCTGCAGCATGCATACGGCATAAGGAAAATTGCATTTCAGCCCCACACTGGGGCGTGCCAGTAAACTGCTAAATGATAAAATCCTGATGCATATAAAACATTCTTGTTTACATGATTATGTTCCTGGAGGTTCCAAAAAAATCTCTAGATTGCATTATGCTATATCTTGTCCAAATATTTAGTCAAAGGCAGCCCCTACCTCAAAGAACTTATACCTAACATAGACAAAAGAAGGAATAGAGGAAGCTAAAGCATGCAGGGCAGGGAGAAGCCAGGCAACAGATTTTCCCCAGTAAGTGGGAACACTGGCACTGCCTCAATCCCAAGTCATTGCTCTAATGACAGAAACACACAGCTGCCTACAAGGCTAACAACATTTCCAGCCATCCAGTTTTATGCAACCAGTAATAGTTTATGTTTGAAGAAAAAAAAAAGGAAAAAACCACAAATTAAAAATATGGTGAATTGCTGCATGAGACATATAAAGGAATACGCTGTTTTTCATAGGGCTGGAATGAAACAGCAACACAAATCATTGCAGACAGAAGAAAAGACACCTAAGCAAAAATAGTAATCCATGGATTTTTGGAGTCGTTGGTCCCCAGCATCAGGAGCTGTCTCAGTGTTACTGGGAGTTTTCTGTCATGAGTATAAATATGTATCAGAATGAGGGAAGATCATCCACAAGATGCAGCAGATTTATAGAGTTATGTGGGGAAGCAGAAAAAGTGCCTTCATATAACAATGAAGGCTACACAGAAGAAATCAGGTGAAAAAACAGAGACCTGATTAGGAGGATACACTCTTCTGAAACTCTTTTAAATTGCAGTACTTACCATCTTTGTCATTTCTATAATCTCAGAGCACTCACTATTATATTTGCCAATGTTTCTGGCTCATACAGAATAGTGTACGTTATCATCAGCTAGTAAACCACACAATCTAGTCTAAACCGTTTGATGTTGATTTCTGAGGTTTTTAAAGTCAAATTGACACATAAAAGAATCTTCTGCTTCTTCTTTCCCACCAACTTCCAATTACAGTGAATACCTTGAAAGGTTCTGGACAGCCCTGTGGGTCTGAAAACTCATTCTCAAACGCAACTGGTATTTGTCAGAGTACTATAGTTATTAAAAGTATACATTCCTTGTAAACGTCTTATCCATATAAGGAACATTTTTATCAGACAGTGGCACACTAATAAATATTAGGATTATGCAGGCATCCAAATTGCAAGAGATCACCTGAATAGCTATACTTATCAGAAGCTCACTCCCTGCAAGAAAATAACATTCATTGATATAAATGGCAGGTTGCTTCATTATGCAAAAAATAATTGATATGCATGTATTTAATAAAATATATTCAGAAAACGTAGTCAGCATCTGCAGACTGATTTGGATTCACAATGTTCTGGTTTGAGGAGAGGAATTTTTCACCTTTGTCCGTGAGACGCCATTCAGAAGATGTAGTCTAAGACACCTGAAGTTTCTTTCCTAACTCTACTTTTGTCGATTACAGTCAACAACAATATGTTAAAAAAAAGCCAAAACACACAAAAAAATTAAACAAACAAAGATACAAAAAACCACCCAACCCTCCAAAAAACCCCTACAATGTGCTTACAGAAGAGCACCATGTCTTTTTTGCAGTGCAAATACATATTTTATTCAAACAGCCCTATTTTACCTAGTGGTAACATAAGATAGAAAAACAGAACTTTTAAAACTGTGGATCACATCAGCACAAACACACCTTGCACTTCAGCGAAATGTGGCTACAAGTGGTTTCCTCCCAGCTGCCCCTGTGCCAGTGGAAGAAGTTTCAAACCCTGCTCTTAGCTGCTCACCACTGCCTCTCCATGCAATCCACCAGCCAATCCATCAGCCATCCCATTTGCCAGCTCTGCTACCACCTAAGATTTTCTCACCTGCTCCACCGAAAATCAGCCAAGTTATTTAAATATATTTAAATATATGTTCCTGTATAGGAATTAGAGTAATTTAACCAGGCACCTTTGCACCATGACAGGCACCGGCCTCCAACTGAGGAGCAGCAAAAAAGGAGCACCAAAGGCAGTATACGGAGAGGCAGGAACAGAGGAGGATGCTTGCCAGAGCTAAAGTCCCCATTCCTGCATTTAAAAGCATTTCATTCATTTTCCCGTCAGAAATTCTGGACAGAAGTAATGGCTGTAGACCTCTTCTGTCATCTGACTTTTGTATTGGATGCTTTGTAAAGAGGCATATAATGCAGAATTATATTTTTTCTCAAGTCCATAAAAATCAAAGTGTAATATTTTATTTTTGAGTTGTTGGATACAATCAGAATGTATTTGCAGTCTGAATTACTCCAAAGGCTTGTCTGAGTTTGGGGGTTTTTTTTGAGCTGACATGAATAAGTGCGTAGTGACCTTTCCCTAACGAGTTAGGACTTCAGGACTTCCATGGTCTACAGCTGTGGACTTTCTCTTGTGATTTTGCTGAAGTTGGCTTGCTTCTTTTTTTTTTTTTTTTTTTTTTTTTTTTAACACGCATGATACCT
Source organism: Cnemophilus loriae (assembly GCA_013397755.1). Classification (NCBI taxonomy): domain Eukaryota; kingdom Metazoa; phylum Chordata; class Aves; order Passeriformes; family Corvidae; genus Cnemophilus; species Cnemophilus loriae. The sequence continues at coordinate 49,585 of VZTF01000410.1, forward strand.
TTCTGAACAAAACTGTAGGATTTATCTTGGAAGCCCTGGGATTCAGAAGGCATTACAGAAGATGGACTCAAGCCAAGGACCCTGCTCACAATGTGGGAATGAATGAGATTTGGTACTACAGCTCCCTCAAGACGATTCACAGTCATGATCTGCAGTTCAGTGTTGAAATGAATAAACACAAGCCATTGTCATGCTTTGAATAGGCAAAAGAAAACATTTCAATGAAATCCAGATTTTTTCAATAATATTTTTTCCTAAGAATTTTATAATTTCCATTCCTAAGAAGGTTTGGAAATCTCTTGATTTTGTCCTGCTGCAAAATGAAAGTAAGTATTGAGATGCCAGAATATCTAGTAGTTCTATGGCAGCTCTAAAAGTAACATGGCTCTAAACATGTATAGCATTTTTCGGTACTATATTGAAACAGACTCATGGGTATAATTGCAGGTATGCCAGGACCCTTACAAGACTAAATCCTCAGCTTTCCCAGTAAGCCACATGATGACTATGCACGTATACAACAAATCCTACAGGGGGTATTTTATTCAATATCATCAGAAAGAGGTTTTCTCATTTCTATTTCTGGATCTCGAGTCCCATGTACTGTAATCCCAATTGTAAATACAATCCACCTAGTTATAACAAAACGTCTTTGTAGAGCACACACAGCCTTTGTTTCAGGGCCCGATGTTAGAGGAGTATAAAGGCTACATTCAAGGCACTCCAGTGTGCAGCTGGAAAAATGGCTGGAAAATTACTTCCTGGCCCACAGCCAGCACTAAATTTGCTCAGGACATAATGCAATATGGGACGTGCAAGGCTCTGATCCATATCTGGTCTTAACCTGAAATGGAGAAAAAACACTACTTCTCTATCTACAGTTTGCTACCAATCGTATTGACAGCACAGCACAAGATGACCACGTCTCTAGTCGGGATCCTGGGAGCACTAATCCGTCCATCCCAAGGCAGTGACTCCCCCTGGGTGCCATCACCAGGCGTGGTCCCAATGGTCAGTCCATCCATGGTCTGACAGTCTGTCCCAGCCTTGGCCTATCCCTTTCCCCAGGGAGGGGCCCAATGTCTGGCGCTGGGGCTGCCCCAGCATCTTCCAGCATCCCAGCTCCTGGCTGGAGGGCCAGATGGGCCCTGGCTGCCAGGTCCTGCAGCCCTGACGTGGGGGAGCCCCTGGTGCTCCCAGACCACAGTGACTCCCCAATCCCTGTGGGCCCTGGTGTCATCATGTATAGCCCTTCTGTGAGGCTCTTCAAATTCTAAAAAAGACGAGTGATAAAACATGCCATTTTCACCTGTTTCTCAGAGTATCTATGAAATCACTACTGAGAATTGAACCCATTTCAATTCATAGTAGTCTGAAGAAATGGAAAAAAATATCAATTCCAAAACAAAACATATTGACTGCTTGGTTATACCTCCAAAGAGAAATAGGCAAAACAGAACAAGAGAGGGGAGGTCTCATCCTACTATATCCTCAGAGTTAGAAGCATGACCTGTTTTGTGGGACCTTATGTTTTAATCAGATAGTGAAGATTACTATAACCCCTCTACAAACAGCTAGGCCTAAACAATGGTCTGTGGGATACACGAAGGGATATTTCTTGATGGCCTTTCTAGTACTCCTTACTTATTCACTGAAGCAGTGATCAGTGATCAGCTGGTCTGTTGGCTCTTGTTTCCTCTGTTCGCACTCCAAGGTTAATGTCCTACCTTTGGGTGAATGGTGGATGAGGTCAGTATCGTTCCAGCTTTAGGGAATCCACCTCTGATTTTATTAAGCCCTCTCCTGGGCCCAACAGATCTTCATGCATCCAGAACCAAACTCATGCTGAAAAAAGGGACCAGCATGTACCAGGGATGTACACCATTCGTTGGCCAAGCACAACCCCCTGCAGCAAGGGCAGACAAGGTGGCCCGGAGACAATAACACAGTGACTTTACACAAAAGGGAAATTCTGTAGAGCAGAAAAGGCCACCTCCACCTCCTGCCTCCTGACAGCCTTCCAGCAGGACTGATCTACTCTTCATCCCCTTTGTCGAGTGTGGCATCAGCAGCTGGGGCACCAGCACAAAAGAGCCAAAGGCCCCAGAGAGGGCAGTATCTAACCCTGGATGGGACTGTGGGGAAAGTCAGTGACTTCTGAGCCTCTCTCTGCAAGCACTGAGCTGGAGACACACAGTCATGTCCTAAGCTCACTCCCAGCATAAGCATGGGAAGGATGTTTCCACGTCCCTCACCACACTCTCCCCTGCTTTCAATTCACATTGGACCTCAGGCTGCAAGTTCCCAACACAATGAAAGATTTCATCCTGACATTAAATGTTAGAAAGATGGAAAGATCACAGAATAAATGCCATAAATAAATTAAAACCCACTACAAAGTATGAGATATAATTGGAAATAGATATCAAAGATAGGTCAAAGGACAGAAAAGAGGAAGCCTCTTCTCTTCTGCACTGAGTGGATCACGAGAGAAAATTACCACTTAAAATAATTTACATAATAGAGTGAAAATCAGATCTATTGAATATCCAGGCCACTAGGGAAGATATTTGCTTTAAAATAATGTAAAATTTAACTGCTTTCATGACAGCGTTGACAATATTTCCAAGGCAATGTTGTAGCCCCTACATTTACACAAGCACAGAAAACATCTGAAGATGTTACATGCATGTTGTGTGTGTGTGAGAAGAGGTAAAGACACAGTAGAAAGTTCTGCATTGATGGTGATCAGGTGCATCATCACCAGGGAGAGGATTGTCTCACTCTGCTCTGCACTGGTACAGCCTCACCTGGAATCCTGCCTGCCATTTTCAGCACCACAATATAAAAAAAACAATTAAGCTATTAGAGAGCGGCCAAAGGAAAGTCACAAGGATGGTGAAGTGTTTGGAGGGGAAGCCATATGAGGAGCAGCTGAGGTTACTTGGTCTGTTCAGCCTGGAGTAGAGGAGACTGAGGGGAAACCTCACTGTGTTCAACATCCTCACGAGGGGAAGAGGAGGGGAAGACATTGATTTCTTCTCTGTGGTGACCAGTGACAGGACTCAAAGCAACAGCATGAAGCTGTGTCAGGGGAGGTTTAGGTTAGAGATCAGGAAAAGGTTCTTCACCCAGAGGGCGATTGGGCACTGGAACAGGTTCCCAGGGAAGAGATCACAGCATCATACCTGAAAGAGTTCAAGAAGCACTTGGACAACACTCTCAGACACACAGTGTGACTCTTGGGGTGTTCTGCACAGGGCCAGGAGTTGGACTTGATGATCTTGATGGATGCTTTCCAACTCAGCATATTCTGTGGTTCTCCGATTCTATGATGTGGAGTGTGTGAACTATAATTTAATTTAGTAGGTTCTCTGTGAGATTTCAAGTTCTGGTGTGACTGTAGTGCTGAGTGCCTTCATTACTGTCTTTCTACTGCCATACTTAGCAGAAATTCAATGGAATGATGACACATTAGCCTGAGAAACCCTCATTAAAGTGAAACTAAATGGGAAAATGTAAAAAGTAAAGTTTGCTAGGGGTAAGTTTTTTCTGCCTTCTTTTTGAGGAGCTGGAGCTCAGAGCACTGGAATTTCTCCCCAAGGCAAAACAAAGGAATTAGATGTCATTTTGCAACCCTTTAACTAAAAGTGATTTCAAACCTAAGGACTACATTTTTTTGCGGGAGAGAAGGTATTGCTTCTTTCAAAGTAGAATTAGCCAAGCAAAAAGAAAAATGGCTGGATAAAGAGGAGGGTTTTAAGAATATTCAAAAGAGGATCCAAAGAACAACTACCACCCCAAATCACAGACAGTTCAGAGAGTAAAGACAAAAAGATTCTGAAACACCAAAAAAAAGGAAAAAAAATCAAGGGAAGGAAGTAGAGGCATGTGTGTTTATTATTTTGTCTAGTTCTGTATCCTTCCTGTGCTAACTGAACTGGAGGATAATTGTATTTAGAAATCCATATACATCTTGGGCATCTGTTAACTTTCATCTGTCCTGTGTTACTGAAGAGTAACATATAAATCCAGGATGCTGTAGGCTAGATTTAAGGAATTCATTGTGTTTAAATCACTGTGGTGTCTGGAAGCTTAGGACAGCCTCATTTCTGTGAAGAGAGAACAGATATCCATATGTTATCTAAGAAGTGTCTGAGAGGTGCCAAGGCTGGGACAAAGACCAGAGGACCAAGAGAAGATGGAACTCACATGTCTATCCTTGAGGTCCCAGTACAGCAACCTGGCTAGTGTTCAGCTAGAGTTTGCCACACCAGAGCTGAAACAATAAGAAAGACTAATAGGAGAAATATATATTTATAGTAGTAACTGAGCTTGCAAATTGCATTCATTTTAAGCTCTTGGTCTCAAGCCAGAACTTTTTCATTTAAATTATATATTGACATACCACCGCTCTGCCCCTCTCCCCTCCCCCAACCACCACCACCACCACCACCCCAGTTAATTAATGAAAGCCTCATACTGAAGTGCAAAGAGTGAAGAGTTGAAAAAATAGACACATTTTGAGGGCTTTTTTCCCCTTCAGATACCTCCTTTCTGCTTCATCAGAATTAGCTCTGAGTTTGGGAAATTTTATGCAAAAGTCCCTCCGAGCTTCTTTGTTTCTGCCTCCTACAAAGTTTTTTCCTACTGGTTTGTGACCCCACTTCCCCATCAATTACTCTTCTCAGCTATCTGAACTGGTTTAAAATCTTGTAATATGGGTATTGGTACCAAGGAGGACTCATCCATTGAGGAAGGGAATGTGGAGCTTTCTCTGAGTGCCACTCAGTCACATTAGGTGCTTTTGGGTTTTGTTTTAGGTTGTTTGGTTTTGCATTTGTTTTTGCTTTCATTTTTGCTTTCTTAACTAGAACCTTCTAATATCTGTCTTAGCCTCTGGGCAGTAGAAGGACTAAAGAGGAGGCTTGGAGGGGACAATGCTTATCTGAGGCGCTCCTGGACTGGAGCACAGGATCTTCAGTTGACCACCACTTTGCCACTCGTGTTACAGCTGGCAGCGTTTACATTCCCCCAGCATTCCCTGACCATCTCTAGCCGTGAGAGAGGACACTGCCATGTTAGAGCTGTGAAACTACAAGCTGGAAGTATTTTGAGAAGGAGGCACTTCTTACACATCCACCATCAACCATCTCTTCTAGGTTGTCAGTTACTCTTAGTTTACTTTGTGCTTTTAAAAAGCCCAGTCTTTACCACAGCAGCAAAACAACAAGGCCATCACCACACCTATCTATTATTAAACTCAAACTCGGTTATAAAGACATATTGCAGTCTAATTAAAGCTGTGGGTGCCCCACTCCAGCAGCAATCAAGGGACATACTGAGCTCAGGAGCACAGGACATGACTGGGTGACTCAGCCTAGGCCAAATAGTTAGCTAATTGTTAGTGCAGTTTGCATTTGTTTGATCTTTGATAAAGTGTTTCAGATCATTTTTCAATCACACGATGCCAACAAGGCCATATGAAGTAAAATCAAGTACTTTTTGTAATATGAGGCAGTGCAAATCTTGAAAGTAGATTAATTGCTTTTGCTTTAGGAGAAGGAGAATATAACTACAGTAAAACTAGTTATGGCTGGGAGGGCGATGTCAAAGGAATAAAAGAGATAAAGCGCTCTCCTTTAATTATATTTTCCTGCAAAGTCGATGGTGCATTTTTATATCACTGTTCTAATATAACAGCAAGGAAGGGACATAATCCAGAGTACCAGTGACTTCAAAAGGATGTCACACCATTAAATGAATTACAGTTTCAGTGGTGGTGATATTTATTATTTTGGACTTGTAAAATGACAAAACAGACTCCCATTATTAATAAGATAGTGCAGTTTTGTGCACAAATCATCGTATGAAGTATTACAAGAACCTCAGTGCAGAAGGGCTAAATCTGCCTTCAAAAGCCAAGCAGTTGGGACAGTTTTCAAAGAGCAATATTGATAGCCTTGTAAAAAATTGCAGGAGATAATCATGGATGTTTGTCATTTTACCTGTTGCAAATTATCTAGCTGCAACACCTCAAGACAACAGTTCAGATCAGAGCACTGAGCTGAATTCAGAGTAAAAAACAACTATCACACCAAAAACATCCAGCTCAAATAGCAAATAGCCTCGAAGGAGAAAGGGCACCATTCAATAATGTGTGGTAATGAATTCCAACTGTACTTCTCTCATGACAAGCTACACTCCCTCATTTCTGCTAAGCTGAAAAAATCTCACTTTGATGATGTTTCTTCTAGCAAATATTCTCACAAGTTTGTTTTTACAATTCTTGCTTAATTGTAGCTTTTCAGTATTAATAAAAAATATTATTTCTGGAATGCACATATTTTTCTTCTCCTTTTCATACTATTAAAAAACCCCAGTAGAACAAAAAGAAGTGCAATACTGTGGGGGAGAGATGAAGCAGGGTACTGCTTTGCAAATGGCAAATATTTTAAATATTACTACGTAAAAACAATACAGAAAAAGCTCTTTAAAATATTAATTCTACACAAGAACTATATAAAAATAGATACATAGAGCAGAATAATCCATGTTTTAAAGCTTTGTCAATAACAAAATAAAACTACAATTACATCTACTTATAAATAATAAATAACTGATGCCAGTCTTTTTTATACTCTAGCTGTTTTAATTTGGGATTATCTTTGAAATACATAAAAAGACAGAACCAGAAAGGTTATTCTACAATCTCCTCACTGTAGTAAAAGGCTTCAGGGCCGTAGTAAAATAACCCTTTTTTATGGAAAAACATGGATCTACTTTTGGTAAAATGGATCTTCCTTTTAGTAGTAACCAAACCTCACATGTACAAGTCTCTATGCGTGTATGTGGAGGGAATATTTCATATCATATATATTACATCAGCTAAAACTGTTAAATCAATGGAAAAATAAAGCATTTCTCCACTTTTTTTTTTTTTTCTTTTGCAGCATATAAAGTGTTAAGTGAATACTGGAAACACATCTTGTTGGCCTGTTTGCTTCAGCAGATGCAGTGGAGATGAGGAAAAGAGCGCAGAAGGATTAAAGACATCTACGCTACCCTCCCAAGGTCTTTTCTACTGCTCTCATTAACTGCTCTGTTAAACTGGCTAAAAATGTTTTAGAAGCTTAATGGAAATGGCTTTTCATAATTATTCTTCTTCTCTAAACTTCCTCTTACTTGAAGTCGAAATAATTTGGAGTGAGAGGAGATCAGAGGCAAGTCATAGGTTAGGGATTATGAGATTACCAGGGCATCCGCAGGAGGGTATAATCCTCAGCAGGAGCCAGCGGGGGAGATTTCTCTGTTGTCGCTCTGTGTGACCACACTGAAGCCCTTTGGGGTCTCTCTCCTGATTGAGCTCAGGCATTTCTGTAGATTCCACAAGACAACTGGTTTTTGTTGTAGGGCCCCAGCACGATGCATCCACCTGACTAAAGCAAACAATGACAGCAATAAACAAACTACATGGGAAACAGTACACAAAAGCAGGAAGTCCTGTTTTGTGTGTGTGTGTGTGTGTGTGCAATGACTGTGCCTGTAATGTCAGATGAATTTACGTGCTTTTGGACATGGCAATGTCTCATTACATTATCTATTCCTATTCTATGCAGAAATTAGACACTCTTGGTTTAGCTTTACTTTGCATATAGCTCCCAGACTGACTAGACTCATAAAATTTATCAGCCACAGAGTGTCAGCAACAAAGCAAATTTGGTGAGTCATAGTTAAAAATACCATGGTTTCAAACTCAAATACAGGACCCAACAATCAGATGATGTGTAAAGAATGCTTTTGTATGACAGGCTCTGTCCACTGCCTCTGCACTAGCTGGTTTTTCCACAGCTCACCAACACAAATTTGCCCTAAATGGGCCCTGAGAACGCCCCTTCCTTACAAAGGAAGAGTACCAGGCAGGACAATGGACAAGACTGGAACATAATCAGGGTGGCTGAGATGCGACAGAGTGATTCAGGAAGGAACAGCTGCTCACCTGACCTTCAGCCCAGTCATGGTGTATTCGGTACAAACGTCCCTGAACTTGTTTTAAGAAAGCTTGCTTGGGTGCAGGATCAGCCCTAACATAGAAATATAGCTCCCTGGCATGCTTAACACTCTAAAACTTAAAAAGAAATTAGAAATTATTTGGAATTCTGAAGGAGAAGATTAAGGCTCTTGGCACATGAACTGGGAACAAGCTATGATATGTCCCATCTTGATGTCTGATGACACTAAATATTATCTTGGATCATGCAATACAGCAGAACCAGATGGGATGTGTCACTGAAAGTACATAGCAAAAAGCAAACAAAGAGGCTTGGAAAAGGGGAGAAAATATGCAGGATATGACCGACCAGCACCCATAGTTCTGCTTTCTTGCATAACCATCAGATGTTGAAATATAAGAGAGAAAAATAAAAAGGAAAAATATAGTTATATCTTTACTGTAGGAAGAGCAAGACATCAGACAACCCACAACTACGTTGATGCATCAAAACTATCCAGGCTTCAGGATATGTATCCCTCTCATCACTGACTCATGTCTGGAGAGGGGCACTACCCAAGGTTCCTGCCTTATCATCATTAATATCTCTTTACCGCTTATGCATAAGAAATTAAAACATTTTGCTTCTGTTGTAATTTTATTTACCCCAAGGCCTTGCTGTGCAGAATGCACCGCAATCTCCATTGAGCAGTGACAGACTTGCAAGAGGTCAAATCCTCCAGAATTTCTTGGAGATACAAAACACATTGCTTGCTGTTTTTCTCTTTGCTTTTTAGTCACTGTAAGATACTGCCTTTTCTGCTCCCTATTTTTCTCTCCTGTTGTTGACCCATGCTTGTGCTTTGCTTTCATAAAGTTGTTGATTTCTCATGCCCCTATCTCCTAATACTCTTCATCAGCAACAAACAGAATTTTGAAAGTCTTGTTCAAACTGTGATAAAAACAATATTAGTTTTCACACAAGAGTTAAGGGAATTTTCTGCATCAGATCCAATCTTTATTGGAGAAGGAGAGAGAATGGTCTTACATTTTTTGTCATAAATAATTGAATGCTTTTAGGCCATTTTCTCTGAATTGCTACGTGGTGTTCAGCTTTGTTGTTCAGATCAACTATCTAAAAATAAAGCAATTCTCAGTGGATTAATGAAATCGATGAACTGAATGAAATGTACAGACCCAGCTATGCGTTATTTTGGGTTTTTTTAAGATGGTGGAAGGCTTTACAATGGCTTCTGCTGATTTCCGTTCCATGCAGCACCAGCTGTTAATATGCAGGTGAACTGTAAACTCTTCAAGACCGAGATGCCCTGCTTCTTTGTGGCTACAACAAACTGACCATGATCTTCAATCTTCATTTGGCTCCTGTTCCAAACCAGACCATGAGTCTGGAGACAGACTGAACAGTTCAAGCTCCTGCATGGTTTGATTTATCAGAGAGTATTTGCTTTGGGAGTTGAGACCCTCATTCTTTGCATTTGGAAATAATTCTCGATTTTGGTAGAGAGCCATCTGTTTCCGTAAACCATCATTCACTTTATGGGACCCAACAAATTATCTCTGTTTGACTTCCACAGATTGATTCTGAATTTACACATGTGATGAGAAATTCTGTGCTATTTTGTATAAATATGTACAAGTCTTCATTACAGAGTAGAAACCAGCTGAAAGGTGATACTGTTTCAATTTGAAAAAAATTCTAATGATTACTCTAAGGAAATGCAGTGATTTCTGAGGAAGTGATCATTTGACTACATTCAAGAAAGCATCTCTGAAGAGTATCTCTAACTACAGTCTGTTTTGAATCATATTTTACAATAAAATCATCAGATAGACTGTAGTGAGAGTAATGAAGACAGAGACAACTGATCTTAATCAAGACACCTTACTATAATGTAAGCAGAACCATCAGACATCTTTCACAAAATATATAAAAATGTTTGCATTGAAATGATAAAAATGGATTCACCTTACTGAATATATACGTCACAGCGTTTTCAGTGCTTTTCTTCTAATGGATGTTTTTCTCAGGCCTCTACTCTTGTTGAAGCCATACTACATTTGTTGTCCTTGATTAAAAACATTTGTATAGTCTAATTTTAAAAACTTTTACGTTTTCATCTTCTTCCATGGGGAACCTCTCCTTCAGCCGTAATCACACTCACTTGCTTCAGCCGTGTTGACGCAAGGCAAAGCTGTGACAGCCTCCACGTGACCTGTGAAGGACACGGGTCTCCTCTCCATGGGCCCATCCAAGACAGTGCAAGATCCTGCCACCCAGCCTAACGTTTTCTCCTTTAAGGGGTTTTTAGAAACCACTCTGCAAAATATCCTTTTTTTACAAGTCTGCTCTTCAAAACAAAAAGAAAGTAGAAAGGATTGCTCAAAAGTTAATGTAAGCCATATTTCCACATTTTTGCTGAGACCAGCCATTTCCTCAGAAGTAAAATTCTGCAATTTCCTCTATCTTCAATCTCCCTTCCTCTGGAGTAACAGTGTCCCCTGTGGAAAAATAAGTTATTGGGCTGAATTTTACCATCAGGTGAAATTTTTTGAAATTTGAATCTCCAAATCCAACTCCTAAGGAAATAATTTACAAGTGAGAAAAAAAGTACAGATAAAGATGAGCCCAATTGCTAAAATAGTCACTTCATCCCATACACTCAATTCTCTTTCCTCTGTGTCTCAGTTTGTATGGATTTATGTTCTCATGACCTTGCAGAGCCAAAGTCCAACACAATTCATTAGCACTCCTGCAAGGTTCACCCCTAACACAACCATTCCCAGGGAAGTGGCAGGACAAAGGTCTAGGAGAAGTTCAGGTCTCAGTTTGCTCTCCACAACATTCTGTGGTTGATCCTTCTCTGTATCCCACTCCCCTTTCCTTCTCTTGTCTGCTGATCTGGCAATTCCTGAATATTAGCTCTAAAGATAAACGGTCAGTGTAGTTGGAGAGGAAAAAAATGAGCTTGTCTGTATCAGAGGGAAGGAAAAAAATATAAATTGAGTCCAATCAGGCATACAACCTCACACCCCCCTCAAAAACAAACCCACAGAAATTAAGAACAGCCAGCCGCCACCCCCTGCAAACGAACAGCTGAGTGAGCTTCAAGCTGACCCAGTCAGATTCCTTGTTTTATCAATAAATTGCATTATCTCTGCCTTGATTATTTCCACTACAGAGGGTATCTGCAAGGTTATCAAGACCCAAGCGACTTAATAAGATCACAAAGAGATACAGCTGATAATTGTTTTTTGACAGGTTTATGTCCGCAACTGATGCGTCTTTTAAGAGTCTGATTTTTTGCTGACAAGTATAAGCAGAAACATATGCAGTGCCTCACCACGATGGAGCCTGGGGTGGTGCGGGGGAGAGGCAGAGGGGGAGGTGGCACTGATCTGAAGCAAGGAAGCCCCTTCTTGTCACTCAGCCTTGAGAACTTCTTAGCGCCTTGTTAAATCCACTGATAAATGCATATCTCAGTGAAGCCTCAAGAGGACAACTGCATGTTAGGAGATTTTACTTTACAGATTGCCCTGTAGACAAGAGAAATTTGATTTCTGAACTCTACACAAAAGGCTCGCTGTGCTTTGTGAGTGTATTGATCTGGCAGCACTACAGCAGCTGTGAGCTCAAATGTCTGTGCTGCGGGCATAATCAGAAACATGCTACATGCAGGATGCAGCAAGCTTCAAGAGCTTAACAAGCCAGATAGGGGACCTGTCAATTCCTTTCAGGGCTAACAGCGGGGTAAAGAAGCAGTGTATATGGGGAACTATCAAAGCTATTGCAAAAAAGAGATGAGGGAATGACAAAAGAAAATTAAAAAGCGCACGAAAATCATTGGAAGATACAAAAGTACCTGATTATTCACCTACTGTACAGATATGTTAGCTTTACAGTACTTAAGAAAATCCAATATGCAGCCCAATTACATACAGTCTGAAAAACAAAATCCCTGTTTCAAAATGTCTGGGTGATATCATTGTTCTGTGTTTACCTTTCTCATATTTTCCAGCAGTCCTGAAGCCCTCCTGTGCTGAGCATAGCTTTTTATGGTAGGAAAGAATCTGTTTTGTTATTCTTAATGTTTTCCAAGCATCTTTCATCATAATAGAACCTCATATTTTTGGCTCGTGGATATATTTATATATTATTTTTATCTTGATTTCGGTACATACACGTTTTCTCCTAATGGCTTTCTGGTGGATGTATGAGCTGACTTTCCACAGTTCACATCTTAATATAATACTTGTACCTGACATTTTCTGAAATTATGGGTTTTGTTCAGGCAATAGCACAGTGCACAAAAGAAAGGTAATAGCGGTGGTTTCCAGCATGTGGATTTGGCTTTGAGGTTAGTGAGTAAGTCGTTAACATATGGTCTATTCTTGCAAATGCTCACACAGAGAGCGCCTTCAGGGCGCGAGGGAGCACAATGAACCGGGAGCACTTCCTCCGCATGACTTTGCAGAATGCCTCTCAGTTTCCTTTTCCCCCAGACACACCATGGAGGTAGAAGCTGAAAACCTGTCTGTTCTGGTCAGGATGGATGCTGCTGGAATGAAGAAGTGTGGTTATTTTGCTCCTTATGCTTGTTATTTGTGAATCATGTTAAAAGTACAGCAATCTCAGTTCTGCTTTCTCCTCTAGTAGGTGAGTTTCCTGAGTGTTCACTAAGCAGGCTTTGTTAGGTAGCTGCCCTCACTGCAAGGCCAGAGTGCTCAGAATCAAACGAGCTTTTAAAACAGCTTTTGTTTGTCTTTCTTTTGTGCAGTTAAATGTAGAAACTACCTTCGCAGTTTTTAATTAATGAAAAGGAAGGTCCAGAGGAGGATTAAATTTAAACAGCAATTGGCCCTGGCCGCAGTGGTAACATCTGGAAGTCAGCAATTATCTCTCTGGGTAGTTGCACAATTACAGAAAGTACCTGCAAGTGAAAATCCTCACCAATGCATTACTCTTCTCTGATGGCTGTGCTAGGGAAAGCATCCATTAACAGGAAGACTGGATCTTATTCATCCAGGAGCATCAAGATGAATCAGACCTGACTGTACTAGAAATATATAATTCCAGTATCTTTGCGTTGGTAATCAAGAATTTAGAAATGTGGATGCATTGAGCATTTTATAGAGATAGGTACATTCACCACACAGCTAAACATACCACTCACATATTCATGGAATAGCCTGTATTCACTCTGAAATAAAGGTATGAGTAATTTTAAAAAGTATTTTCAAGACTGAAGTGTCAAAATTGTGGCTGTCAGCCACAGAGCTCTTTTGAGCTAATAGAAATTTGTTCCATAAATTGCAGAGCCCACAAACCCGAGTCACCAAACCTTTCTGTTCTCTAGTACTCAGCTGGAGAATATGATCAATATTAAAGACTCATTCTTTAGTGGGTAAGGCATGGAGAAGGCATGGAGAAGGCTCCCAAGTTCTGGGAGTCCTTGCTCAGGAACCACCACATTTAGAACTAATTTGGACATCTCTGAACATACCAAGTGTGCCTTCATTTTAATTCTTTTTCATCTTAGAAGTTAGCTATAACAATATCAGTTTTTCCAACCAAGAGCTAGAGAAGGGTGGCAAAGCCATGGGATTTCCTCATTCCTTTTGTAACAAAGAACTCACAACCTAGAGCAGGCTGTGTCCCTGCAAAGAGGAACCTGTATGCCTTCATCAACTCAGTGTGGAAGTCAGACTCTTGCTTCAGGGGGACTGCTTCATGAGACATTAAAAATACAGATGAAATAATTCGCATTCGTAGTTCTCCTTTACTCCCACTAATGGAAAAGTAGCATTAGCTACAGAAAAATCCTTTCTTGCTCTACATGATCTCACCCATGTCTGTACTAATCTAGACTTTGGTCAGAAACAATGGATGCAATATTTCTTATTGCAAAAGTGTGTAAAACGCTGGTTCAGAGTCAGCCATGGCTGAGCTGCTGATGGGCAGAAAAACGACGCTGCAGTGTCTCCTCTCTCATGGGACTGGCTTACAAGTAGCTCTAGGCAGAGTTAATGAAGGGACTGTGCCAGCCCCGTCGCTTCTTCCTCTTCCCTCTGACTAGCCTGAACCAATGCAGTTGTAGTAGCTAGCTACTTACTTAACACACTGCTTCATCTGTCTCTTCACCTTTTCTGTGCCTCTCACTGCCTTTCATCTCTCACCACATGTCGAGATCACTAGGTCATTGAGAGAAGGATTGATATTTATTTTGTGTTCATGACATCTATTTTGTGAAGTGTTAAATGGCATATGTAGGCACTATCAAAAAACAAGCAAGCAATATAATGCCTTTTGAGCAATTACTGTGGCAGTGTTAAGATGTATTTGCCCCATTGAATGAAATGATGCTTACAGCGCAAATGAAATTCACTCTGCAACGTGAGGGGTGGTAAATCAAAGTAAGAGGAGACGAATATTTCAACTTAGCTAATCTTACTGACTCAAAAATATTTAAGTCTGCTCAGCTTATAGTGCAATTGCTGGAAATTATTCATGTTGCTTTCTATCTCTTCTCCAGGTTTTTTTACTGCTGAAATGGATTGAGAGCAGCCCTGAGAAGAAGGACATGGGGTCGTCGGTCGACGAAAAGCTCAACATCAAGTGGCAATGTGCGGTTGCAGCCCAGGAAGCCAAAAATGTCGTGGGCTGCATCAAAAGCAGCGTGGCCAGCAGGTCGGGGAGGTGGCTCTGCACATCTACTTTGCTCTTACGACACCCTGCCTGGAGTGCTGCTTCCAGTTCTGGGGTCCCTGACATAGGAAGGACATGGACCTGCTGGATGAGTCCAGAGGAGGCCACAAAGATGCTCAGAGGGCTGGAACACCTCTCCTGTGAGGACAGCCTCTGAGAGTTGGGGTTGTTCAGCCTGAAGAAAAGAAGGCTCTGGGGAAACCTCTTAGCAGCCTTTAAATTCCTACAGGTTGTTTTATAAAAAAGATAAAGAGGGACTTTTTACTAAGGCCTGTAGTGACAGGACAAGGGGTAATAGTGATAAACTGAAAGAGGGTAGACTTAGATTAGATATTAGGTAGAATTTTTTTACAGTGAGAATAGTGAGACACAGGAACAGATTGCCCAGAGAATTTGTGGGTGCCCCATCTCTGGAAGTGTTCAAGGCCAGGTTAGATGGAGCTTTGAGCAAACTGGTTCAGCTGAAGGTGTTCCTGCCAATGGCAGAGGGATTGGAAATAGGTGATCTTCAAGGTCCCTTCCAACTCACACCATTTGATCAGTCTGTGATTGTGTGAAATACCACTGATCACAGTGCAGTCCACAAGAATGAAGGCTCAGTCACACTGTACTGGTACACAGACTTCTTACTCAGTTTGGGAATTAAAACATATAGTGACCAGATTCATCTTAATAACAACATGCCTTTATGTATAACAAATACTTTCAAGCCCTGACCAAGATCTGGAACTCAGCTCTAATATTTAAGGAAGCAGTGAATAAGCCATTTTAAATCTTGAAATCATGAAGATCTTTCAAATCATTGAGAAGCGAAATGCCTTTGTTCATGTTAGTAACTTAATAAAAAATTTTGGATTGCTTGTTGTTGTTGTTGTTGTTGTTGTTTCATTTGATAGTATCAGGAAAGAGTTGCATTTGGGACAATGTAAACTGGGAAAATTCACAGGTGTGTCCAATTTCATATCTGTGAAGGCAGCTGCAGCAAGAGAATGTCTTCAGACTAAAACAGAGGTTTGGCACCCATATTTCCTAATACTTCAAACAACTAGATCTAAAGTATCACCTGAGAGAACACTGACTGCTTACATTTATGACAATGGCTGCAGATATGTAAAGAGAATAAAAAACACTGATGAGCAAACTTCTCTATTTTTCTATGACTATTCAAAAATACATAAATGTGGAGACAGTGAAAAGGATGAATCCATCAATATTTTAAGTGATATCTTTAGCATATATGTACAATAAAGTGATTGTCCACTCAGTGGACCTGCTCTAAATCTTGTACTGCAGTGATCTATACAAACACACTCTAAAACCACAGTCTGCGGTCATCAACCTTTTAACTGACAGGAATTCAGAGAGAGAGAGAGAGAGCATTCATTCTCTAGTCTACACAAAACACTTCAAAAAGGTAAAAATATTTATTGGATTCACTGGGATTTAAATGGTTTTCCGGGAGAACAGTTTCCAATTACTACTCTCTATTTGCAGAAATGGGACTGTCATTCAGGGTTTGCCTGTGATTTCGATTGAATCTGCAACAGTGATCAGGAAATAAAAGACTTCTAGCGAAAACATGGATATCCTTGGCCAGCCAGTTGCCCTACAGACCTTGTGATAGTTTTATATCTGGTTGCTGCTATCTAGAGGGTTTTTTGTTCAGATGTCAGCATCTGTTATGTTCCCACACAAGCACGCATTAAACTTCTCTTCCTACAGTATTTAAGTAAAATCTCTTGCCTTCCAGAGCTTTCTCAGTGTTGCAGCTCAGATACACACAAAATATCAGGTGAAGCTGAAGACTGCGCTCTGAAATCTTTGACAGTATTTATCAAGGCCTTCCAGGTCAGCAGAATTCAGAGCTTCTTTTTCTTTGCCAAATTTAGGACCTGGTCATAATGGGTCATAACCAATTATCACTCATCAGTTAAGCCATACCTTTTAGGTAATGGTGGTTGATATAAATGGACTTAATCTCAGTTCTGCCTCTTGGGCATTATCCCCGAAGATTTCAGTAAGAACTTGACAGACCTATTAGTTAACAGTGCACTCATGGTTTCTTAATATAATTTTGGCTTATTAATTAATGAAGCATGTAAATCACATACAATACAGTGATGAGGTGGCCTCAAATCAAATAAGTACGAAGGTCAAGGAAAGAAGGTGAATAAGCTCCAGGGTTTTGTAGCCTTTGGCTGTATATGCTTTCTCTTCTCCTTTGACATGCCTGACTATTTCATACAACCAGCATTGTCAGGGATGTCTGTATCAGCATGGAAAAAGCTTGGAATCAGCTAGGAATCTTTTCCTAGCTCAAAGAACAGCTAAGAGTGAGTCCTGGAGCAACCTGCAGAAATGTCATTATAAGGAACCACCTTTTTCTTCTTTCCAGATTGCAAAGGATTCATCGTGTACGTGACCACTTGGGCTTGAAGGATATCCAAAAGCTCTCTCCTTGTGTTATTTGCTCAGCCTAGGGCTGACAACCTAAGTAAAATCACGGAGTGGGACACATTGTACTCTTCAGTCACACAAAACAAACAAAAAAAGGCCACAAACATCCACTTCAAAGTGGAATAGCATCCTCATGTATTGCAGGGGACTCAAAGCTAACAGACCTACCCAGGCATGCCACTAGTGAGCAACAGGCTAAAAGATGGAAACTAAAAAATAAAGCCATAGGAGGAAAAAAAGTAAGGAAAGAAAAAAAAAATTGAAGAAATGAAGGACAGATTGTGGATTATCAAACAAATTACAACAAAGGCTTATAGGATTACCGCAAGTACAGCACAAGAAACAGTTGGAGCTCTGAAGAGGCCTCCTGGTGGAGGGTAGCTCTGAGAAGGGTCTGTCCTCCATCCCACAAGAGGAAGGCAGCAGCAGTGCAAGGGGGGCTGCTAGCTCCCGAAAGGCCTCCTGCCCGAGACGCTGCCTGCACCCTGGTGCTCCTTTGCACTGAAAGATTTCTTGTGATGGGAACAGATTGTGAAGCTAAAAAGGGGACATTACAGGAGTGTGCAAAGTGGGAGCACCTGCACCAGTCCCAGGCAAAGGTAAGCCATAGCAGATAGAAGCAGGAATGCAGGCTGCTCTTGTGTCAATATTTGTTTTTCCTGAATGCATCATCTAACAAATATTTTCCTGGAGACTGGCTGTTGCTCTGTTCCTTCTGGGCACCTGCAGAGCACACAAGTGCAGCCGCTGAGCGTGACTTACAGCTGCCAACATGATCCACGTCAGCACGGAGAAACTTCAGCACAGGCCGTGGGAGGGAGGGTCATCCTGTGTGAGTGATATCCCCAGCAAGGCAATAAACCCCAGGGAGCTCAGGGCATACCTGAGATATCATTAGCTAGGACGGCCTATATGTATTTAAAGATTCTCCCTTTAGTCTCAAGCCATTCATAGGGCTATTTCACCAGGATAAAAAAATCTCAGATTTTCTTCCCTCTTTCTGGAGTTTTGGTTCGTGAGGGTTTGTAGTTTTCTCGGGCAGCAGTGACGGTTGAATAACTGGACTGGTAGCAAAAGCACTGAGTTCCTATACTGTCATTGCCAACTTATTGTATGACTGACAGCATGTCATTTCACTTTTTGTCTCAGTTTTCTACTAGTATATGAGGATAACAATAGTCCAAGTGGTTTTTAGAGACTAAATTCCTAAGCCAAAGCCCATTGAAGTCAATGGAAAAGCTCTCAATTACCTTGAAGGGCTTCAGGCCAGACCTTGCTTATTCAGTCTTACAAGAAGCATTTGAAAACCCTTTAAACAGTGCCATATGTGTGCAAAGGTATTGGTGATTACAGGACTGAGGAATAAACTTTTCAACTTACACAAGTACACATGAATAATACTTTTTGAAGTCTCATTTTTAGTGAACTTTACTTCTTCTGAGAAAAGAATACACATAAAACAAATAATGTCAATACTCATGATTGTCTTCAGTAGTCTATAAGACAAAGCATTTATTCTGTTAACCACAGACTCTTTTTGATTTGCAAAAAATGCAGATTTGGACAGATCTGAAGGCAATGCAGTCATGTACAAAAGCTGTCATTCTTTACTGATTTCTGGCCAGTCTTTGCAATCCTTTGTGACAGGTTTAAGTTGATTGACAGCTCGTGGGCCAAAGACCCACAAACAGGTTTTAAAGCTCCAAGACAGACCTAATTTTCTCTAATAAGATTAGATTCCTCTATATAAGACTGCCCTATGAATAGAAGGCCATCATTTATAGTGGTCTAACTACTGCTATGCTCTACAGAGACTGATAGATTTTACCGAAGCTCTGGACCAAGGTCAGTAATCTCTTACATGTGTTGGGAGACTTTATAGTCACAAGGATCAATCTGACGTCAGGGTCTTCTCTGCATCTGGGTAACTTGGTAGAGAAGCTCAGCAACCAACTGGTAACAAAGAGAAAGCACCAGTGCTGGCAGGGATGACGGTGTCTAACCCTATTCTGTTGAAGTGAGAGCAGGGAAACCCCACAGATTAGGTAGTTCATGTCGAAGGAAACAAAGAGGAGAAGGAGAAAGTTGCTATTTTAAAAGCACTTGGAAACGGCTAAAGTTAAAATCTTGAACTATGAGATATTTTTAAAATCATTTTCAGACTAAAAAAATTCAACTGCTGACACTTCACTTCAGTTACAGGCCACAATGAAAAACTTAAGTCAAATGTTTCAGTGTTTTCTACAAGAAAATGTCCTGTTTCTTCATTATGTGGCAATCTTTACCTTATTGTTATTAGAAATCTTCGATATCTGCCTGAAAAGATTTTAAAATATCAGAACAAAGCACTTTCAGTTGAAGTGAAACATATTAGTCAGAACAGCTTGCTTGTTCCTCTGTATTTCCAAAGCGATCAACAAATTAGAACACAAAACACACACCATTATTCATCCAGTCCTAATGAAATAATTGCTTAGCAGAGCTGTGCTCGAGGGTTTGGAGTCCCCAGCAGTTACAGAGTATAGAAAGAGAGAAAGTGGGAAAGATAAGGTTGCAGGGGAACTCTAACCCAATAACCCAGACATTTTGCAGGCAGTAAATTCTGAAGTATTATCATAGTAATTGACATCACAAATGCTCCAACCCAAATATATTGATTGCCAAGGTCAGCATTTTAGGCAGCAACAGCAGACATCCTCATCCATTAGCCCTGAAATATTGATTTCAATCTGGAAAATAGAAACCAGAAAAAGAAAAATACTCATGCAATAAAATGATCTTTCTCTATCTTTGTCTCCCAGACACGGGAACAGACATGCCATTCAGAGTATATCAGTATTTATAGGATTGCTGAAGACCCATATGGATTTCCTGTTCCTCAGCCTATTAAACATGCATTTGTATTCAAAATGGCTAAAAAAAAAATCACTTCAAATGTGAAACCAGGTAATAGACAAGAGCATAGCTTTGGCTATACCTTGCTTGATAGAGCAGGATGGATCTCAAAACTGCAAGTGTTCTTCTTAAAACTATTAGAGAAGGTACAAAGTGTTTTCCAAATCAAACTTGGTATGTGCCAAATGCTTAATTATATAGCAAACACTAACCACTAAGAAAGTGTTCCAAGGCTAGAAACTCTTGTTAAAATTGCTTTCTAAATGATTATTGCTTCATCTTTTTAAGTGATATTACTTAAAATGAAAAACAGTGCAGTTAAACACAATTAACTAGATTTTATAAAAATGGACAGAAGTAAAAATTTTTCCCAAACACTTCAACAATTCACAGTATATATTTTTTTTAAGACAAAAATAACAGTCAATGCTTTTCTGGATAGATGTGTGTCTAAATATTATTCAATGCTAACTCACATCACCGGGTGAAACCACGTTGTAGAAAGATGTTTTATGAGGATGACTTTATTTTCTAAATCCATACGTAGAAGGGAAAAGCAAATGAAATTCTCAGAATAACTGACTTCCATGAGCATGATTTTTTTTTTTCAAATAACATTCCTTGTTCCCAGCTATAAATACTTGATTTTTGCTTCTTTTCTGTCACATGACAAATTTTCAGGAGGCATGTAGTGAGGCTAGAATGAAGCTGAGAAAACTGACTGCTGTATGCATATGGGTTTAGTGGCCAAAGGCAGGTGGACAAAGTGCACCATGTGCAGTTAAAAAGCTGGCACCTGCACGAATAGAGCCGTGCAGCAGGAGCTGCAGCAGTCACAGCTACAGCAAGCAGTGCACAACTGAAAGGTGATGGTTGTATCCCAGGAAACTTGAAACACGTAGTAAAATACAGCACGGCTGGAAGCAAAATTGCTGCCTTTCAACTCAAGGGCACAGTAAAGAAAAGGTAGCACAGTAGGTGGCTATATAAAGTAACACTGAGATTGACTTGACTATTTTTGGTCCCAGCATTTATGTCTGTGAACTATCTGCTGGAACCAGAACAATATACACACTGCACATTTTCTTTTTATTCTATTCCAGCCACAAAATTAGTCCTGCTTCAACATGCCTGTGTACTGCTGCATTACATCTTGGACACTTTAGTTCTAATAAGCCTTAAATCTATGTTGTCTCTTTCTTCCTGTAAGTTTCCACTATGTATTAGTAGATAACACATGCACAATGCAGATATAGCTCTTTCCTAGAGAAGAACACAACAGCTCAGTATGATCACAACTTGGACAGCAGCAAAGGGAGGAAATCTCTGCCAAGAACACCAGGAAAAAGCACCATGGGAACCATTGGGTTTACGCAGAGGAAAAACATATCGTTAATGCGAATGACCAGTGCAATAAAACACTGAAACATATTCCTTTATCAGTTTGTTCCCTTGGGAAAGTGAAGGAGTGAAGTCACGCACTTAGACTTGTATAAGCTGTTCTAAAGCTCCCAATCTATCTGAATCTGTCTCAAGAAATTACTTGTTTGGAAACAGAGAGGGAGGGAGGGAGGCAGGGAGGAAAAGGGAAGAAGAGGGGGAAAGTAGAGGAGACTTAACTAAACCCTCCTTTTTTCAGAGGACATCAAACTTCAACATAATGGTGTAAATAGAATAAATTGCAGAAGTTGACCATGAGGATAGGCACAAACAGCTCAGTGTCTGCTCTACCTGTGCTCCAAAGCAGCCAGGTGCAAGGCAGAAATGGTCTGCACAGTCCCAATGCCCACACATACAGGTAGCTTAGAGCAGGGGTGGAAAAACCACACTCGCTGATGTGCCAAGGCCCAGCGGCAGCTGGTAGCAAGCTGCAGTGCCTGGTGCAGATGTGGAGAGAGCAGGGGAGCTTTGGCCTGAGCCATGAACATAATTTATTCCATCCTTCCTGAGGGCCAGGGCTCACCTGCTGTCCCTGGAGATCAGTGCCCACATTAGCAGAACAGGACCTAAAAGGGTGGGAAATTATTGAAACCTTTCATTTCAACAGTCTTTAGGACAGGATTTTCCATAAAAAATATGTTTTTCTCTGGTCTTTGGCATTCACAGCCTATCCACTGGCTCTCAGCAGTGAGGGAACTACCTACTACTCCGGTTTAATAGACA
The DNA here is from genome assembly GCA_013397755.1 of Cnemophilus loriae. Classification (NCBI taxonomy): domain Eukaryota; kingdom Metazoa; phylum Chordata; class Aves; order Passeriformes; family Corvidae; genus Cnemophilus; species Cnemophilus loriae. The sequence goes on from VZTF01000410.1 coordinate 71,814, forward strand.
ATGGAATAGTAGTAATTTTTCAAAAGTGATTTTTAAGAAGAAACTTGAAAATAAAGAGTGATGGATCAGTAATTAAAGCAGGATGGCCACCTTACAACATTCATCCTTCATGTGAGTAAACCAAAAGGAGTAATAGAAAACTGGCCAGCCAGTACAGCTGGCCTATTGTAGGAAGCTTCGGGGGTGTTCGGACGGTCGGGACAAACGGTGACGAGAGATCTCTGAAGTCAGGTCTTAGAGCATGAGGTTTATTACGAAGGGCGTGGGTACAGGGGGCCTGCTTAGAGCTGCCAGCTGCAGCTCGGAGCAGGCCAGAGAAGTAAAGGAGAACGAGAGAGAGAGAGCTAAAGAGAAAGAGTGCAGAAGAAGTAAAAAGAGAGTAAAGTGTGTTGTGGAAGTTCTTTACAATACAATAAATCATCTTCTGTGATGAATATTCGAATTTCCATCAACCAACCTAGTACAAGATACAAATTCTATAGCATTTACATACAGCCTATAAGAATCATTGCATTACTATACTGCGTTACATTTTAAACTCTAAAACTGCTCTTTGGACCCCTTCTGCCAAGCTAGCAGGGTCTGCTCTGACCCTTGGACCTGTTTTCAAGCAGAGGGTATTGTTCAATCAAGAGCGGATTACCTTCAGTGGCCATACCATTGTTTTCCAGTTGTTCAGTAACCAAGGCCTGGTATCTCAAAGTATGCTTTCATTTCTATCTGGTTTATAGTTTCCATATACTCAGCATCTTTTGCCAGGCAATCATATTTATAAGTCTTTCCTGTTTCATCTTCCCCAACAGCCTATATGTTAAATTCAAAAGAGAAGCCCCTCAATATGTAATACTACAGTGATTTGTATTATTATGCAATCTCTATTATGAATTGATTTCCAGCAAAAGTGACAGGACTCAGCACAAAGGAATCAGGCCTGTTGCTTGCACATAGGGTCAGCAGTTTCTATCTTCCCTTCTCTCCAATGCTCTTAAATTAGATAAAGCTATCCAAAGTTGTTGTTGTTTCCAATTTTATCCTGTCTATCACGGGCCAAATAGTCCTCTGCAAATCATCAGTTCTGCTCTCACTCCATTTTTACAGGAGACACTCAGGTGATTTTACTTATACTTTCCAAATATATGTCTTCATAAAGGAGAACAAAATTTCATCCACTGTATAGAAATTCCAGTAAAAAACAGACAGAAACTAGCTACCCTCTTTTACTAAAATATCATTCAAGCATCAAGTTTAGCAGTTCAGCATGGGTGGAAAAAATCTTACAAGGCAATTCATGAGTTCTTCTTTGTCTTCAGGAAAAAAACTTTAAGAGATTTTAACCACTTCTTATTTCTCAGAGAGTCAGTTTAGATAAAATATAGGCATCAGCAAATGAGACAAGAAACCAGTGATTAAACAGTCAATGCCTTTAAATTTAAGGAATGTCCTTCAAGAGGAGAGGGCATTCACTTCTCTGGAGGAACTGGCTTAAACAGAAAGCTCAACTTCATCAATATTATTAATATTTTCTACCTCTGACTGCAAGGTAACTAGAATTAGTGGAGCCCATAGCCTAATTTCATAGGGTGCATATTACCTAAATTTTCAAGGACAGAAATATAAAACTTCATTCTTTTTGTGCACGTCCCAGCAGGCTGAAAACCCCAGAAATACTGTCTATTGCTAATATTGCTATCCACTACATTCCTGGCTGGTTGAAGGCTTATGGCTCTTTTGCCCTCTTACTCTCACATCTTGCTCTAAACCAAACGTTATCCAACAACATAAAATTCTTTTGTATATAAAAAATAGGAAAAAAATTAGTTGGAGTGAATGACGAATATTGGAACTGAATGAAATCAAAGTCTAACATGCAATCTACATAGCTGCAGGTTGATCTGCCCCTGGAGTTGACTCGGAAGAACAAACAGCCTTTGAGAAAGACTCCTGTGGAGATTCAAGGACACTTGAGGAATATACAAGTACTGGAGGAAGGAGCTGTGCAGAAAGCACTCCTAGTAACCACAGATTTAGCTCTTCAGATATACAAATAAGAACAAAATATTCTAGGCTGGGTTCCTGTCTGCTAAAAGAGAGATTTCTCTATCATGTTTTGCATAGAGAGATAGATTTTTATGCCAGCAGTCATATGTAATGCACATCCTCTATAGATGTTAGGAAATGTCTGTCCTTTTGACAGTCATTATGGACACTGGCTTTTTGCTTCTGGTTTAGAAAAATGCTAAGCACATATTGAAAAAAATAACTTGAGAAACAAAACATTTTTTCAGACATACAACCACAAACATACCATGACTACAAATCCAAACGTTTACACCAGTTACTATATAGATATGGATATTGATTTCTAAACTCTTATTCCCTAGACCAGACTGTTGAGGCTAAAGAGACTACGTAGGGAAAGTTTAACTCGATTCCTTTCAAGGACCAGCTCAGGCTGTGGCAGCACCTAAACAACAACTTAATCACAACCTTGCTGTTATTCATGGAAAACAGGCAGCCTTTTCCAGCCATTAAACGTGGAAAACCACTGCAGATGCAGAATAAGCAATTCTCTCCCCTTGTGCAAATGCGTCATTTGTCAGCCAGATCCAGGAGCAGCTGAGTACTGTGATCTAGTACCACTTTCACAGCTAAAACAGAACAGGAATTGAAGACCCCAAACATATAGAAAAGGTCCTTGAAGTGTTGGATGACAATTCATGTCTAGCCATGGGAATTTCTCTGCTGATTCCCTCAGACCAACATAAATAATTTATTTCCACAATGTCACTGCACATCAAACACATACTATGGCTGCAGGAACCAGGCCAATTCTTTCCATGTTGCCTTTTTTGCATCAATCCCATTAGCTCACCAGCACACCAGGTCTCTAGTGCAGGAGATGAGTATTTGTGCATTACCATGAGCCTTTGTCCACCCTCCCTGACAGACTGGGATTTCATGGTCTCTGAGAATATTTATGCTTGCTAATCCATTTTGGATTGCCTCTCTTTTGTTTTACATCTAAATATGACACTCCCGTGGAAACTAGATTAGTAGGAAAATACCTTTTATAAAGGAATTAAATAATTCCAGTCTTTATTCCTTAGAAAATGAGAAAGCCCCAGAAACAAAGACATTGGTTATTTTCTATTAAGGGTTTTATAGTGCAATAATCATCTATAAATGAGTGCTTTCTTGTGTCAAACTTATAAAAGATAGCAATTAAAATTTTGACAGGTACTGCACTATAGATTGTTGAACAGAAATAGCACAAAACTGTGCTCTGTCCCTACATAAAATTGTGACAGCTCATGTGACACACTAGGAATATATTTCAATATCAACAACATAACCCATAGTGCCTGACCCAGAATCTAAGTGGAATGACTCCTTATGATTTATTTGGCTCTTAGGTTAGACTTCAACCCAACTGATTAGCTGTCAAATAACTACACTGTTATTTTTGATGACTATACTATCTTAAATTGATATTGAAAAAAATTGCAAACAAAACAAATCAACATCCTGAAAGAGCTCGCAGTCAATAAGTATGTTAATCCCATACTGGCAAAATAAATCAGCTCCAGTGTAAGCAGGTGAGTTTTAAACATCCTCATATGAGAGGGTGTGTAGTGGTTTTGAATTCACCAATCCAATTTAAGTGCAGTAATTTAAATTTGGGCCTATTATTTAGGACAATTACTCTGTGAGATAAGGATTAGGAGAAACAAAGCAGGCTCAAACTTTAAAGAATACAAAGAAAGTTTTATTAACAGAACTAAAAGGAAAAAAAGAAGAAGTAGCATTTTATCCATTAAATATAAATACAGATACACATCTGGTCACAATATTTTACGTAGCCTTTGCAGTAGCACTTATATTGAGTACTGGCCATTCTGCTACTCTTCGAAATAAAATCCTTTTCTTTTTATTTCCATTTTCCTTCTTCAGGCAAACATAGGCTTCCTCCGATCTGAAGAGCACTGCTGGCAAATTGTGCTTTCCCCAGCTTTACTTCTAAACACCTGCAATTCAAGTTATGACAAACTGCACCTACAAATTCTCCATGATCTCCACAGTTCCAAGAATCTCATCAGCAAGAAGACAGAAAAAATATTTTAGGAAACTGGACAGAAAAAAAAAGCAAAATGTTCTGCAGAGAAATCAAGGCTCAGAGCCTGATGTGAAAAGGGTCTCAGCAATCGTGATAATGAATTGCACAACGCCCAGCACTCAGGTGCCTGGCCCCGGGAGCAGCAGCCTCTGTCGTGAGTCAGATGTTTATTGCTTGACACAACAGGGCAACGATGAGGAACGTGATTCAGCTGTGAAGATTGTGTTAACAGTTTTTAATCAGATTTTCTTTTTCAAAACAATTTCTTTGCATGCTGGTGCAAGGAAAAGATAATGCTGTCCTTTCATTTTTTTTTCCTATCAGATAGAAAGCATCTCTCCTGGAAAGGCATGGAATTCAGTATTTCTGAGCATCACAAATGAGTTATACTTTTACACTAATTAAATGCAAGATTATAGCACCAGTCTTGTTCTTTTTCTCTGGTGTCGCCCACTCAGTTGCAGGGTTAGAAGAGGAGCTCACAAACCCAGGTCACTCACGATGTGTCTGCTGGCATCAGACCCCACTCTCTACTCGAGGTGCGAGCCATCACTGTGCTTGTGGCACCTCGCTGTCTGTCAGAAGTAGAAGCCAGTAACTAACATCTGAAAGCCAGTGAATAAAGCTTTGCAGGGCTCCTTATTGCTGTGCTGAATGAGATGGCTGGCACAGCCCTGCACCACACGACAAAATGAAAGAAAATGTTGCTGGAGGTCAGATATCATAGTGGAGATTTGATAATCACACAGTTCATGAAGTTATGAAAGATGTGTAAGTCATCTCAAAATCTGATGCATTCTGAATTGCTTTGATTTAAGAGCTGCTTAAATAAATACTATTATCAGGAAATTAATTTTAATTTATTTTAAGTTTCTTTGAGAGAAAAAAAAATGTATTTGCTAACAGATGGTAATGAACTCCATTTTAAGCAACAGCTTAATTCACTGCTTCAGATTTTGACCTCCTAACTCACATGGGCTAGTCACTCCACAGCACAAAAGCTGTGCCCTCAAGGCTCCCGTGCTGCAGAGCGGTAAGGTGATTTGAAGCAAATCTCCTCCCTGACCCAACTTACCATGCATCAGTCCAGTCTGCAGAACATCCCTGACACATGTAAAGCAGATTCCTCTCAGAGGAAACAGCACCCGAACTTCTACTCGAGAAATCTATTTATATGTAGGTCACTGCAACCCCTGATGGGGACACTGAGGTCTGGACACAGAAGTCAGGCACTTCACCGCTTGATCTTGTAGCATTTATCAAACATGCACAGACCTAGGAAAGGTCTCAAACCATAAGAACCCTCCTGCAATGGCTCCTGTGCTGCATAAAGTACTAAGAACTGTGCGTGTTTCCTATTTGCTGATGACTGGCAGTTCTCACATCACCTCTGCTGCTCCTTCCCTCCCCAAGAACGAAAGTGGCTGGTAGTCTCTATCTAATGTAGTGCTCTCACCCCTTTGCTGAACCCCTTTGTTTCTCCCAATGTTATTTTTGTTTTTTCCCCTTTCTATTGCTTCCTTCTATAAGAATGGCAAGTTTCAGCATCCCCAAGATTGCAAGCACAGCCTAACTCCAAGGTCCATCGTAAATCTGCACTGTAAGTTCACTGAAAGTTTCCTGAGCAGCTGCATAAGCCTGTGACAGACCCAGAAGGCTGTTGAGATGCAAGAGGATTGGCAATCCATGCCCTAATAAATTAGGGGATAAAGCAGTTCTCCTAAACCTCTGTTACACCACCTCTCCTCTACCCACCACAGCAGGCAGGGCCATGCCATTCCATTCCATGCCATGCCATTCCTAGTTTTGGCATAGAGATGCATGCACCCTGACTCACTCCTGTGGCACCACATCTTATTAGTACAGAATTTGCTGTTCTCTGGCTGCAGTCTGCTCTTAAATTTGAGGGCAGCTCAGAAAGTTAGAAATAAGGGTTCTGAGCCATTGCTTCTTCATGTCTCTCTTAAAGAGGTAGCAGGTTTTTGAGTAAAAAGAAGTACAGATTCTGAAATCATTTGGATCAACATCAGATTAGGAATATGTCAGCAGCACAGATAAAAAGATAATTAGGTCTCCCAGAGAGCAGCTTTAAAAAAGTAATTAATTTTGTTCAGGGTAGTCAAGAAAATTCAAGAGAATTTCTGTTTATGGCACAGGAGGTAAAAAAAGACATCTGCCTTATGAAATTCTCATCTCCAGCACAGTTCACAAAATTATATATTATACAAATACATTAATCAGGAGAGTTCTGTGTCTTTGACTTCTTGACCATTTCTATGTGCCAAAAATATAATTTTTTTCAAAAACAGTGTCGGCAGTATGCATAAGGTGCTCCTAATGAGATAACAACAGCTCAAAAGTGGGGAAAAGGTAGAGAATTGAAATGAAATAACCAAGAGTGTTCATGTCAGTCACACAGGCTCTTGTATACATCTCCCCACCCCTTTGGCAACAAATTTAAAAACTGAAACTTGAAGGCATCTAGCAACTCACCTAAACTAAACAAACAACAGCAGAGAACATGATCTCTCCTCCTCTTTTCTCAGATTAGTCTGATTTACTGCATCCTGTCACAGATAAGCAACAGCTACGGTGCAGATAATTGTTCCTAATAAACCTGGGCTTTTTCTTATGGTTTTGGCTACAAAAATACGTTAAGCCAAACTCGGGACTTGTTTTATTTCCCATGAGAGCAAGTGAGGACAAGGAGTTGTTCTCAGATTTTGTGGGAACAGCTAGGTTAGGATTTGCAGATGGTGCCAAGTTCCCTCGTCAACCCCCCAGCACTAACCACTCCTGCCAGCTCCCTCTCCCCTCCTGCAGGCCTGGCTGGATGTCCTAAAGCTGCTGCCACTCCCCTCCTGGGGCTGGGCACAGGCTGCAGAGTTGTTCATACACCTGGGCCGTTCCTAATTAGCCATTACAGCCTAATGGGGAGGCAATGAAAGCCTTCATTGACTCCTGCATGGTGCTACTGGTGAGAGGAAAGAGGTTAAGGGTCTAGCCTGGGAGGGCACACAGAGCACCCAGACCTTGAAGGTGTCTTGTTAGGTTACTGTTTGTTTGTTTAGTATCAAACAAAAGCGAATACTAAAAAAAAAAATAACAATGCTAATGGAGTAAGAATAATAAGCCAGTACATCCCCTCACATCACGGGCTAACGTGAAGAACGTTTCTTGAAAATGCTGCTGCTTTCACTCTGGTCCCTGTAGCTGCCCCTTTTCCCACTAGATCTTCCCCCAGGTACTCTATGTTGTGGCACCTGGTGTCCTTTCAGCTGGGCTGAGCCCAGGCTGCTGCAGCTGCCCTCCCCTGGCCCTTTGCCTCTCAGCTGGGCACACGGCTGTTCTCAGCACACCTGCAGCTTCCCTGCGTGGCGCTCTGGTCTCCCCCAGCAGACGCAGACGATTTAATCATTTCCACAAGAACTTTTTGTTTCATTTCCATGACTTCCTCCACTTGATGGAAGACAGGGATGATTGCTGCTAATGTTAACATGTCACTGGGTCCTGATGTTACAAATCTTCCCTTACACATAATGTTACGCTTCAGCAGCAGTCCTTAGATGAATAATGAAAAGTTAACCAAGTAGAGGAATTACAAGATCAGGCCCATAGTGAGATTTATAAACACAGTAAATGCCTTATATTTTCTACACTGAGTCTCCTGTTATTTTTTTGCCATGGAAATACTGAGATCACAAGAGCCAGGGCAAACGCAGGTCACAAAGATTAATATACAGATTTATCATGTCTACAGTATACAACTGTACATGCTGGATGATCCGAAAAATAGTGAAACCTAAGACAAAAGTACACACAATAAAGGAATTTTGATAGTTTAAACAGCTCTGCTTCATTTTATAACGTTCCGTTACCCCACAAATAAGGTAGCTGTCATAACAAATAGTAACAGTGATAGATACTAAGGAAAGCTGGATGGTGTGCAAGACTGTGGATACAGCTCCAGTGTTCAGATCTGAATTGACTTTAAACTTAATATTTCTTGGATTGCTCAGCCCTGGCAAGCGCTGCTTCAGTATTTCTCCATTTACAAACCTAATGTGTATCAAATAGCATACAGTAAAATGTAACGTTGCGTTGACCTGAGCACAGTTGCTTAAGGCCATATATGGTTTTTACAGATGAACTTGGGTAGTTTATGGGTTTCTAGCTGGAAGACTCACACAGACCTCAAGAGCTTCTCAAATACCTTTAAAAAGTGAAAAGGGAAGAATAACGTGGCCTGCCATTTGCTGGTTGGATGCTGTCCATCACATCTGCAACGAGTGATCTCAGGCGCAGTGCAGCTGCTGTCAGCTTGGCAGCACTGCCACTTGTTCAGTGTGTTTAGAGCAGTACTCCATTTTCAGCTGGTTAAGATCAGAAGATGCTAGGTTAAATGAGACTGCAGAGACCCAGTCTACCCTGCTGCCCAAAGGGCCAGCGGTGGGGTCAGACCAGGCTGCTCAGGGCTTGGACCAGCAAGGCCTTGAAACCCTCCAGGGATGGAGGCAGCACAGCCACTCAGGGTGACCTAAGTGGCCTCCTCATGGGGAAAGTTTGTCCCTATACGCAGCCTGAACCTCTCTCATTCCAGCTCGGGGCCCTTCTCACCCTCCCATCCTGTACCATCGTGAGGAGTCCCACTCCAAATCTTCCATGACCCTTTGGTGGTGCTGGGGACTGTCAAGTAGCCCAAAGCCATCTCTCTTCCTAGCTGACTCAGACCAGCCCCCCCAGCCTCTCCTCATGGGGCAAGTGCTCCAGCCCTACCACCCTGGGGGCCCTCCCTTGAGCTCCCTCCAGTTTGTCCATGCCTTTCCTGTGCCAGGTCCCAAAACTGGACTCATTATTTGGATGTGGTCTGGCAAGTGCCACGCAGAGGGGACAATCCCTTCCCTTGACCTTCGAGCCATACCCCTGGTCACAGAGCTCAGGAGCTGCTGGCCACCTTTGCTGTCAGAGCACACCTCAGTGGTGTTCAGCTGATTGCCCACGGTGACCTCAGGGCTGCACTGCAGAGCTGCTCCCCAGCCCCATCCTCTGACAGTGTCATTGCAGGGGGTCATCATGTCCAGGTGCCAAGAAGCTATATGCATCAAGTAAAAATACTTCAGAACATTTTGGGTCTATAATTTTAACTATTTCTGTGAAGAATGAAGATGTTTGTGCCAAGTTTAAAAAAATCCAGCAACGTTTTCTTCAAGCAACAGTCATTCCCCAGTCTCTGGGATTCAGGGAATGCATTTTGCCATTTTCTGAAAAAAAAGCCCTAATTGTAGCAAAGCTGTTTGTGAAGAATTGCAGGCTGCAGAAGGTTGAAGGGTAGCATGATTGAAATGCCAGAATGCTTTTGGCAGAACAAGCTGTATCGTGAAACCAAAATGTTCCATTGGAACTGGAGTTCCTGCACAGCTCTGCAGAAATGCCACACTGGTCTGTACCACTGTAGAAAGGCAATCCCTCCTCATCATTCTCACCACAGTGCTGCTAAGTGCTGTAACCTGGGCAAAACCTAATCCAAACCATCCCTTTTAAGACTATGCATATGACACTTGGGTTTGGAAAGATATGGTTCAGGTTTCCTCATTTTCACACAAACTAGATTTGTCTTGAGTAGAAATTATCTTTTCCTTCTGGTTTCTATCATTTCATATGACTGAGGGCTCCTGATTCCCTGCAGCACCCACTTCAGTGGTAATTCAGCATAAGACACCATGTTTTATTTATTCTTGAACATAACCACGGGGTTGCTTGCAGAGATTTGAGTGTGATTGGAGAGAAGAAAACATCACTTCAAAACCTGAGAGGAAATTGGCTGGGCTTTGGCCAAAGCTGGTCCAGCCAGCTGGAACTGAGGGATATCAGCCCAATAGCAGCAGAAATAGCGCAGACCACAGAAATTAGACCTCTGGTGTCAGGAGCTCACACGTGCTTCAGGGACTGCAGTGAATAGCTCAGCTCAAGAGGGATAGATGCATCTGGCTGAGACTGTTGGCTTTGCTCAGGGTAGCAGAACATTACGCTGTGTATTTAGGCTCCGTGAACATTTATTTACGATGCTGGGAAACATGCATAGATTATCCTGGGGGTCTCCTTCTAGTATTACTTCATGACTTCCGCTGTGTGTATATCCTGCTTACATTGAAATGTTTGAGTAGCCAATCCAAGCTCTCAAAAGTTAGGAAATGTCAAAATTCATGCAGCTCTCCTTCACCTCTCTCATGCTTGGGGTCATGTTGTTTTATTGCCTACACATCAACCAAAGCACTAATTAGTTCAAGCTATGCAAATTGTTTTAAAAAGCTAAAAAGCCTAGTTTGCAATTTAAAATGGGATCCAGATGCCCTCATCACTTCGAGGGAGAAAAAAAAGGCATTAAGTGGTAACTGGATTTTTGTGTTACATGGCACTCATCCAGGCTGAACTTGCACATAAAAATAAACCTCATGAGTTCATTGTTCTGAACTTACAGCCAAATGTCCTGTTTGTCTTCTGTTGATTTTAAATGTCTTGTGACTAAGTTGTATAAAACATACTTTTCAAAAAAACCCAGTAACAGTAACTAGCGAAATCTAAATAATACAATTATTTGTTTCTTTGCATGCTTCTAGACATTGCACAACCTCTGGATGTTCTGATAGAATTAATGTGAAAATAGCCTAAATATTCACTTATTTCTCTGTTCCCATAGAAACTCTGACAGCAATGATTCATACCTAAGAATTATTAAGTCCCTGACCATGCAATTTGTACTGTTCTTCTCCACAAGGCTCCAATAGCTCACACATTGTACAGCAGAGAAAGCCCACCTGAAGGACAGATTATCTATTTTTGTTTGTCAGCTTCACTTTCTTGGAAATGCACAGCCTCGTTTTTTCACCATGGGTGATTTGCAAAAAAACCCTAAGCAGAAAAAGACCCCTAATCACAACTAGAGTGTTCTGCCATGGTGAGGAGAGGAAAGAACTGGATTTGCTCCACCAAACTGAAGCACGTGGGATGAACGTAACCCTGCTGTAAATGGAGAGGGACCCTGCAGCCTAGCACAGCAACTGTGTCATACACCACGAGAAGGGACAACACACCAGCTGGGACAGAGTGAGGGGGTAAGGCCCTGACAGCCTCTCTCCTGACTCAGGCTGGTCCTTGCCTGGCTTTTCATGCTCTGCACAGCAAGAGTGTCTGCCCCAGAACAGCTGGAAGAATCAAAACAGCAACTGACAGAAAAGTGTCAAGCAAAAAATGGACCCCTCAGCTCCAATCTGGACACATGCCCTTTCTATGTAATTAACCATACTCAATATTTTCCTGGAATTTGGACTTTCAGACCTTTTCAGTCCTTAGTTTTTGTGACAAGACCATGAACTGAGGTGACAGAGACACTGATTTTGATAGTACTTTGGTGTTAAAGCACTTGCTTGGTGAAGCTACCCTAAGAAAATCAGCTCTGTCTCATGGCACGATAGCTGAGGGATATCACTTACCTCCTCAGCAACACAGTGCTTGCTGAGAGAAACACAATGAATGGCCTCTCTGGCAGGAAGAGGTGAGGTTGGTGCAGCTCATGAGGGTTTTTCACCCTCAGAATTACAATGCAGGAGCAGAAAAAGATACACCACCTCTACTATTGCAGAGTCATTTCCCACTACAAGGATGTGGTAGCATGCCTGGCTCAGTAGTGAACAATGCACAGTTGAACTGAACAACTATTTTTGCTCCAGAGATTATCAAGTAGATGTCGGAGAAACAAATGCAGAAAACACCCCACAGCTGCTACCTGCCAAGTGATTATCAATCTGTTGTGCAGCACTGAAGACCAGCTCTGTCACCGACATTCATAAAGAAATACCCAGAAGGTTACAATGGTCCTAGGCTGCAGGGACAAGTCAAGAATCATAAAAACTGTTACACCAGAGAGTAATCTGGAAACTGGGTGATGGAAAGGAAAGTCACATGGGGTCAAGCAATTCTTTTCCAAGCTAGAAAATAGATACTGTCCTTCCACCATAGAGCAATGGAGAAGTCCTGCTGCAACTCCATCAATTCATATTACTGTACCCATGGAAACGTCAAAGGTTCAATTTTTAAATGAATGCAAAATAAAATTCAATCATATAAAAGAGGAAAACAAAACAAAACAAACCCTTAAAACCCCCTATCATTTGGTAATGATGCTCATTTAAGTAATGCTACGTTTAAGCTTTTTCTACCAACATTAAGGTATATTTTTGCTTTTCATATAAAGATACTAGAGAGTTGTGGGTAATAAATGACTAGTAAAACATACTTCCATTTATACATGCATTAGAAAATGAATCTACAGTATAACAGAAAATAAAATTAGATATGCAGGGACGTCTCCCATTTCAGTATCTGTAAATGCAGTTTGGTTGGCAGCTCTCAGTTAAAAGAGTGTCCCATGAGTTCTGGTGTGATTGTCCCATGAATAACCATCAGCAGGGCAAGAGACAAGGAGCACCACTGGAGTTCATTAATGAACATGAGACCGAGCGTACACCAAGCACAATGTGTTCCTAACAAGCACATGAGCTGTGTGCACAGTAGGTCAGACAAGTAAACAACACCTGATCTGAAGAAGCATCTTCAAGATCAAGAGCAGAACCGAACAGTGAGCTCCATTATGCTTACAAATGACATACAGAACTGTTTTGGAGCAGGTTTTGCTCTTGCTATTATTAGGCCTTATTTATGTACCATTTGGGTGTACAGGGTAATGTACAATGGGCAGAATTTTTCAAACACAACATAATTCCCATCACACAGTGCAGAGAGCTCAGGAACGGTGGCAGTTTCAGTACAGTAAAAATAACTCAAGAAGGCACCACCTGGGCTCTGTGATACATGATCACACCGTGCTGCTCGTTGCAGCAGATTGCATGGGTCAGGCAGAAGGAAAGCATTTTCACTCAATGACCAGTTGCAGAAAGAGAAGGCCTCGTGTGTGTGATCCTGATGAATAAGTAATGTCCAAGCTGGAAGTGTAATTTAAAGCATTAACACCGTAATTTCAGTACCAAGAGTATAATTTAAACTCCTTGTGGACTGCAAGCATTGTTTTCGGAAACAGAGAAAGACTAAGTGGAGGGTAAGTTGCCAGCCAGGAATGTCCAACACACATTAAACATCTGCCTAACTGTGTGGTGTGTTGATGTGGCAGCTTCTAGTGTGCCTCAGAAATCCAAAGTGAGGGTGTCTGAGACACGAGATAACAGTTACTGTGGGCTGAAAATACAGAGCTTTTTGTCCAGAATTTAGGCTGCCTGGCTATATCTACTGGAGTACATGTATTACAGTGTCATGGTATGTTCCTAGTGCTCAAAACTTCATCATGTGTATTGTTAATTTATTGGAACAGTTAGTGGCAAGCCTTCAGAACACCCTACTATCACAATCTGCAGGCGTGGTTTGGGAGTTAGCAGAGCCTTGAGGCCATTCCCAGCTGCTGTTTTCCTGCAGCCGCTCTGTGGTGGGGGGGCAGAGAGAAGGTGATGCTGTGGGTGGAGGTGGCTAATCCCTGCCAGCTGCTAAGAACAGTCCTGGTTGTGTTCAGCCCACCACTGGGGATGTAGCCCTTGCATCTTGTGAAAGATGAGCCAGCTGGGAAGAACTGGAGTCAGATCAAGTTTCATTTCAGGGGTTTTTTTTCGCCACCACTGATTTTTCAAGGAGCCAAATCTCTAAGGAAGAATAGGTTCCATCTCTTCAGTTTGGACTGACGCATCTACAATTGGCAGCCAATACATTGATCATTTGCAGTTTAATTAAGTTGAGATGGTTGACTTAATGATGCCACAGAAATGGTTGGGACTTAATGACTGTTAGTCAGACACAGAGAAGAACACAGAAGACGGTGTAGCCACACCTTTTTGCATCCAGCCTAAATCTGCCTAATACAGGACAGAATACAACACATTCATGCAATTATTGAGAGAAGTCCATCAAGAAACTGTTCACAGAATGCCCATCTCTTATAGGAATAACACTTGGTGTGGCCAGTCCCCGTGTTCAGCATGTCTCACTGAGTTGACACATGGTGTCCCTTCACGTGTTTCTAGTTCCTGTGACTCAGCAGGATTTGATTGTGAGAGCCTGAGAAATCCAAAGCTCAGCCCACACAAGACAGAGATGCTGCTGACAGGCTTGGAAAAGAGCTCAGAGCTAGCAGGGTCTGCACTGACCAGCCAACCAAGACTGTGCATCTGCTCTCTGTTCATGGTTTACAGATTTTTATTGCTTTTTATAGCACCACATGCTTTTAGTGACATTTTTAGTCACACCAGTGCTTTCTCACCTCTGCTTGGTCAAACACCTATAGGCTTTCCTCTAAGGTATGGAACTTGCTAATGATGCCCAGACTGTAGCCATCTCAAAAGAAGGTCACTGCAGTATTTTTGGCAGAGGAGGAGATACACACTGCATTAAAACTGTCTGGAGATGGAAACTTAAAACTGGTTGATGACGGATGTCTTATTAGAAGCGTGAAACCAGTGATCTGCAAGAGAGACCAATTACCTTTTCATATAAATTATTGCCTCCTTCTCCATCGTGCTGCAGAAAGCTGAGCTATAGATCTCAGACTACAGGAAGGAAGGGAGACTGATGTGTAGGCTATGATGACAGAATTCAACTTGATGCTTTATCCAAAATCAGCTAGTTCAGTACATACAAGTCTGGAGACCTTCAAAACATATAATTTTAAAAATTTGGATAGAGGTCAGGACAAAAAAAAAAAAGAATGGGAAAGTATCTAAGGAGAATGGGTTATTCTACCTGATTATCACTAGAGTTTTTTAGGGTTCATCTTTGTAAACTGTTGTCTTCTGTTTTAGAACTAAGTACGAGTCTTTAAGGGATGAGAGGAAACTTTAAATGATAGTAGAGATTAGAATAGATACCTTTTTTTTCTTTTCTTTTTTTTTTTAATTTGTATTTAAATACAACGGACAGCAATGAGAACAGCTGGGGCTACTCTAGGGGCCATAACAGACTGAAATCAGGCAAGGGTAGCAGTTTCTTAATGTTTCTTTCATTTTTGTTAAGAAACCTTGTCAAATCTCCTTGAAGGAAAGATATCAGTGACTTCAGAGCAGCAGACGGTTTGAGCTAGATAAACAGATCACAGAATCACAGAATATACTGAGTTGGAAGGGACTCACAAGGTTCATCAAGTCCAGCTCCTGACCCTGCACAGGACCATCCCCAAGAGTCACAACGTGTGCCCAAAAGTACACACACACAAATGGCAAAGCTACAGCACACTCAGTGTCTCACACTCCAGCAAACCAACCCTCACACAAGGGGTTTTGAGGTTGCTGAAAGCTGTCAGGATCGCCTGACACCCACTCCAGTGGCTGGGCATCCCTCTCAGATGAAAGGGCTTAGCACAAATGCTTAATTTGGTGTATGCAGAGTGGAAGGGGATGACCCAAACACACATCTGTGCATGGGGACTAAGCATGGCTTTAGGGCAAACCATAAAATAATAAAGAAAGAGCTATTTTAAAAGTAAAGTTTGCACTGACTCCTTTTAATTTGTCCATCTTGTTCTTTCCTTCATCTTTTCTGATCAGTAGAGATTAGATGCATAAATAAAGTTTTTTGGGCTAGAACTGCAAACTAGATTGCCAAACAGATTTGGATGAAGGCTTTTTAGGCACATTGTAAATATAGAATTACTAGAAATAAGCCACAGAAATTACTTTTAGGATCACTTTCCTCTTGCCACACCTTTCCCTTCACACAGCAAGACAAGCCATGCTTGCTGTCCTCGTAGCCAGCAGCTGCAAGCAGCAGGGGATTTTCGATGGAAATCCCCTGTCTGAGGCACACAGGACATTTCTGAGGCTGGGGAGAGCAGTAACGAGCAGCTCCCTGGGGCAGCCACAGGGGTCATCGGATTTTTCAGAGCATGGCAGAGGAGCATTGCCACAACTGGGTCACTGTGCCACTGGTGACCACGAGAAGTAAAATACAGCAATTTAGTAAATTATTGGTAACCCAGGATAAACAAAAACACATTTTTAATTAGCATATTCCCTGAAGCCTCTAATTGCTCCTTTCCAACTTTTTACTAGAATAAACACTTTTGTTATTAATGTAAAGGAAGCAATCTGTCTTTGAGCGTGCTTTTTTGTTTTCTTCCCAAGGCTGTCCACAGGGAGGAATTAGCATGATCCTGAGCTAAATGGTGCCTTCATTTGCAACAGTGCAGCCCCACTAATTTCAGAAGCCTTCAATTTCCCTGCCTCCCCCATGTGGGAAGGCTGAAATAAAAAATTAAAAATGCCAGCCCCTCCTCTTTCCTTTCCGCTGGTGTGGGAGAAATGGGTCTTGAAGTGAACAGACCACATGGGCTCTTCTGGAGCTGTAAGACTGTGAAAAGAAGGGAAGGAAAAGGTTGGAAACACACTCGTGGATGGGTGGGCATGTAAAATAGAATCTGGGAATTAAGAAGCATTCACTGGATGTCACAAACTTTGTCTCCAATGAGTTTTTTCCCCTCCAATGCACAGAGACAGTAAAAATGGTCAGTAATTCAGTCAAGGTGTTGCAGATGACTGAGAGCAGGTGTCTTTGACCAGAAAAGCAAAGCATGACAGCATTGCTACATAGCCTTTTAGGTGATCAGTGGAGCAGTTCACACAGCCCCGACTGCCTATGGATGGGGCAGGGATCATATGCTCAGAAACAAAGCTGGCTACACCTTAAGAGCAATATGCTAATTAAAACACTAAGATATTTTGTGTCCTTCATGTAATAATTCCCAATTTACATCTATTACTGCGCAATCTGTTGAACTCCATGTAAAATAATATAATGACAGTTTCTGATTATTTACTAATATGTTGTAATGAAAAACCCCTGCTAACATGCTGGCATTGGGCTTTAGGTTATTAAGAATTAATCAGGAAAGCTTCTTTCTCATTCCACTGGAAATGAGGGCCAAATCCAACTTTAGAGGTTCACGTTTGTATTCCTGTTTGCTCCTAGCTGTACTAAAATAATTTTCTTAGGTGAGTGCTACTGTAAATGCTTTTATAGGTTTTGCTAAGGACTCATCATCATCTGTCCCAACTACCCATCTGTACCTCTACTGGAATCACAAAAGAACACTGAGGCAACTGAAAAACAAAACCAGTACTGGGAGAATAATGAAATTCTGATCATTTGCAGTCTGCTTCGATTTTCCTTTTGTTTGCATTTGTCAGAAGACTGGGATATGCCTCTGCCGAACGGGAGATGTGCTGTGGGTGGAACAAATGTGAGCAGGCAGGGATTGGATAAGGTATACACAGCATCTGCTCTCAACATGAAGCCAACCTCCTGGCCCCTTGGCAAGATTGCTTTCTTAGGTCCATGCTCATCAAGGTGATACCTGCAGCCTCTCTGAGGATAGGCCACTGGGATGGCTTCCTCCATCTGACCCTAAGTGAACACAGTTACATGAAAGAAGGTTTAAAATGCAGCATAGTCTATAACCAGTTTCTTCCCAAGATTAACTATCTGAGGTGTGTATTTTCAGCTGTATGATGCCTGTGTAAACAGGCAGCTAGATAGACAGATCACAGAATCACAGAATATACTGAGTTGGAAGGGACTCACAAGGTTCATCAAGTCCAGCTCCTGACCCTGCACTAACCAAGAGAAGAGAGAGATGGAGAACAGGGTAAAGAAAGCTTGGGAAATGGGAGTTTGGAAATGAAGGGAGATGCAGAGAGAGAAAATCATGCGGAAAAATTGTCTGTCATTTCTCTGAGAGATGGATGCTGCTCAGCGACAGCACTGATCCTCATGCAAGCAGGCAGTGCAGTTACTGCTCACTGAAGGAATCTGTCATTAAGCAGGCAAATATGTAAAAAAAAATCACAAAACTTTATATCTTTTTTTAATGTACGGTTTTTGGGATGTTTTTAAACAACCATGTCAAGGCCCTTGCCTGCAGGCTATTGTTGTCCACAGTGACTCTCCATCTGTCTCAGATGCACACAGGGAAAAACCACATTCATCATTATTGATTACTTTAGGTCTTGAAGGCCTTTGTAATGGAAAGGCTGATGTCAGTGTAAGACAAAAGATATAGTGAGACCTTTCCCAGGCTTCTTTGTCTAGGCTCAGCGGGTGCCTCAGGCACTTTGTGTATATGCCTAAAACAAACATCAGTCAGAAACCTGTCATGTCCATGGGATACAAAAAGCGGGTATCTTAGTGCATGAGAGAATTTCACAGCCAGGGTCAAGTTTACTTTGAAGACTATGTCACGAGGGGAGAAACGTCTTGGATTTTTAACCGGACAAAAGTCAGTGTTGTTCATTTCTAGGGTCTCAGATTGTCTTAACACTAGAGATAGGATCCAGAGTTGTGTTGCAGCTGGGACTTCCACATCATGAACACTCACAAACACTGGGTGCATACTCACTGCTTCATTGTAAATCTTGCCCATAAAATCAGCGGGCAAAACCACTCCTGTTGAGAAAACCCCCAGTACTTTAGCCTATAGGAACAAACAGGCATACAATAAGATGATATGCAAAACTGAAGTGCTGTAGCAGTACCAGTTTCTGTCAACATTTTTGTGTCATCTACAATAAGAACCCAGAGAACAGCTGTGGTCAAATACCCTGCATTGTAAACTGATGCCGAATAAAGGTTAAAGGCTTTTTACCTTTTGCCATCTTGTTTCCATATAAACAGTCATTCCATTTTGGGAAGGCAAAGGGAGTGAGAAACAGGAACAAATATTTAGAAATATACAAAGAGATTTAGCAAGGAAATTTTTTGCATCTATTTTTTTTCTTTTTTCTCTCACATTGTTCTTTATACAAATAAACACAGCATATGTCCTCCATCTAACTTCACAATCAGAGAAAGCTTTTAACCATTTCCCTCTTTCTGTATCTGATTTCATCTAAAAATAAAACATTACATTTGCTATACTGAAATTTCAGCTTGAGCTACTTATACAGAAACTAGGGAAAAATGTAGAAACAAAAAGAAAGCTGAAGATGGTAACCTAAAAATATACCTTAAGTCTACCTGCAGGACAGAGAACTAAAAAGCTGTCTGTGGAGTACAACAGGCTCTTAGTCATGAGGAAACAGCTATAAGAAAAGTTTTATTGCTTTCTTTTTTGTGAGCTGCATCTTCTGAGATTAATTTCTGAATTTTATTGGTTCACTGAAAAAGTCAGGTTTCTGAATCCTGCACATCCACCCCAGCTGAATACTAGAAAAAAATAAGTAAACAGTATTTCACTAGCAGCTCCATGATTCAGAATTTCTCCAGCTGGATCCATCAGATGTTATAAAGGCTTGCCTCATAGACTGACCAGGAAAATTCCCATATTAGAGTGCCTTATTATATCATGGGAGGTTCATAAACCTGCATTAGCCTCCTATTGAGATGAGGGATCCTCTCAGAAGATAAAAGAAGGGATTTACAAAAATGGAAAAATGTTGGGGTAGTTTAGTAGCCATTCAATAGTGTTCCTGCAGGGTGTTCTCCTCTGCAACACCACCTATGCTGCGTTTGGCCAAGTGCTCCCACTCACGCAAACCCCACAGCAGTGCCTAAAGCCAACATTAGCAATGTGCCACGGCCCTGTCTTTAAGCTCAGTCATTCCTCTTCAGGTATTCTGAAGTGCTTTGCACTATGAAGCTTTCTTGGAAGAACAGTGAAGCCAAGGACTCCCAGGACTGCATTTGGGTACTTGCACCTAAGAAATTTGTACCAAAAAAAATCTCCCAAAGCCCATTTTTAATTGGAAGAGGCTAATGGCAGGCATTTTTGTAATCATGCCTATCCAGAAGTCATCTTGACTCTGCAGGGCACCTCAGCACCTCGGGACTTGCACGCTTTCACCCTCGCTTCCAGGGTTTTCATTGGCAAATGAAACAGTGCACGGGAACATATCTGGTCAGTGGGATAGGTTTGTCTAGACTAATAAACTCTGAGGATGGCCCATAGTATTAGAGATGCCCACATCAACTAACTTTCTCTCAATCAATTCCTGAGCATGGTTTGGGAGCTGGAGGGTTCTAGGGACCTTTCCCAACAGGCACCATGCATCCGGTCTCCCAGTCGCGAAGTGAAAAATAATTCCCTCCATAGATGTGGGCTATTCTATGAGCCAGCTGACTTCAGCATCCGGGAAGATCTTCATCCATTTAATTTATTAATGCACATCTAGCTGAAGACAGCGAAATCCGGTCTGTCCCTGGGTTTACCTGACTCTCACTGGTACCGATGTCAGTGCACTGGAGCCACATCGGCGTGCAGGAAGAGTGAAAGATCAATAGTCACGGAGCGTAAGTAAGAAAGTATCTACATCCAGCCTCTCCCCCAGAGTGCTCCCATGCCTTGGGGAGTGGGTTCTTATTCCCACTGAGGAGTTGATTGTGCATTTTTATCTAATGACTCTTTAATGGGTATACACTCCCGAGGAGCTGGAACGGGAAAACCGCTGTAATTGTGTCACAACACAACAAGCTCTATGGAGCTCTATTTCCATTTAAAGAGAGGAATTTTTAATGATATTTATGAAGGGAAAATCTCATGCATGCCATTAATTGCTCTAGTCGATGACTAGAGCATAATTCAAACATACATTTGAAAAAATACTAATGAATCAATACTAAATTAATTTTTAATAATGGCAAAAGTCCAGGACCAATTAACTGCCTAGGCTAATAAACATGATAACAAAAACTGGTATATCCAAACTAGAGATTGATAAAATTTGAAAAAATAATCAGAAAAATAATTCCCCCAAATACTGATTCAAATCAACTGAAGTTACTAAAAAAATTAATGCTGATTCAGGAAACATTTAATCTCTTTAAAAAGGCGAAAATATTTTTTTTTTTTGTTACAAATACACTCACTGGTTTAAAATAAATGGTAAATAAAGCTACGTAATCTCAAGAGAAAAAAAATTAGGTTTTATTTATCAGCTAACTGATTCATTATTTAAGTTCGTTCAAGTTTCAATTTTGAAATTCAAGCAAATACTAGGATTGTAAAAAAACCACTATGGAATATCCTTCTTTCAAACATGCTAATGTATTTTAATGTGACTTTTGAATATTTGTTCAAAGCTATTTTTGGAAGAAATGGGAAGACTAAGACATGGGCCATATTATATTCCATTTCAACATGCTCAAAAGTTTATATTTGCACTATTATTTTTATTAACTTTTATTTTCCCATTTTTTTTAATGTTCTATTCTTAATGTTTTTCTGGCATTATTTTTCGAGGCTGTTGATCAAACTAAACTGTGCACTCAAAAGTCCACATGCAGCTCCTACAAAAAATCACGTCTGCTTTCATGGCATCTGCTACTGCAATGTCAGACACAAATAAAAATGATATCCTTATTCTTGAAAGGCTGAGACTTTAAGTGGTAGAGCTGTGAGAAAACGATCAAGACTCAGACTGGAGCTATCTGCAGACTCAGGTAACAGGGTTAATGGAGAGCAGAATCAAACAGGTGAAAGATCTCTGAGGACAACTACAGAAGAAATACCAGGGACCACAAGGTTTCCAAATCCAAAACCACAGCTGCAGCTGTAAGATCATCTTTCAGTCAACAATACATTTGAGGCTGCTTTTTTTTACCCCTCTTTTTTTAAACACAGACTTGAAATTCCTGCCTTTGTCAAGAATTCAGGCTTGAACATGTTCACCTCAAAATTATGACAGCATTTATATGACAAGATGCTGCTTGGTAGATACAAAGAACGAAAAAAAACCCCTTCTAACAGAGTGTCTGTGATTCTAGCTCCCACTGAGTACAAAAATAATCGAAATAATTTAGTTTTCACATTTCTTACCTAGATGAATGCCAACAAGCCTTAATACTAATTTCTGTGAGCTATTCCAGCATAAAAACAGAAGGAAGCTCTAGGTGTACTCACAGATGAATCAGTAACTGTCAATGAGGACAGAATCATATTTTTCTGAGTTTGCCTCATGGTAAAATTGAAGTACTTTCTCTTCACTGAATTTTTTCCAAAACTATAGAAAAGCACGTTGTCGACCCTGAAGTAAAAATACATCTTTCTTGGTAAAAAACATCCCACATGGATTTTACAGTGAGTTCTGAAAATTATATATCCCTTCTCACGTTTTCCCAGCCATTATATTGATTGCTACATAAAATTACTGAGTTATTTCAGCTGTCACTGTGTTCTGAAGGTTATGCAACTTAAAATAGTTAAACTAACCTTTAGTTTGACCTTTGTAAGCCATCAAAACATTATTGGAAGCAGCTCTGTTTAACCATTGATGATTTTTAGGTACCTTTGAAGTAATATCTGAAAACTGAAGGCCAGTGTCTCCTTTGGGAAGATTAAATTCCACTTCCCACACAATATTTTCTAACATTTTTAAACTTACTTTACTGAAAGTAAATCGGTCATTGAATGAAGAACATTTTCTACTATTTATGAAATGAACAAGCCAAGCAAGTGAAAACCTTTAGATTGCCACAAACTTCCCCATCCATTTGACCCCTACAATGACAGATTCTTTTCTAAGGAATTTAGATATTATATAGCCTCAAAAGCAGCCTGGTGAAACAGCTGTGAGAGTGAATGCAGATAAAAAGCATGAGGTAACAAACCATGCTGTGGTGGTGATAAACTAGTTGTCAAAACGTGAGCCCTCATAGTTTTAACAAGCTCTGAGGAAAACAAGAAAAAGTGAAGTGAGTACCACACTAGGGCAAGAAGAAGGGAATCCATCCGAAAGGCTGAATATTTTGTTCATATAAACAAATTCACTGCATATTAGATGTCTGGTGGTCATAATACATTCTTGTAAAACGGAAAAAAACCCCAGCCAACCACTTTTAGATTTGGTCCTTTGTGCAGTGATTTAACGGGAAGGGAGTGGTGGCCCTTTGCAGAGCAGTGATCTGGAACCGTGGACCTGACGGAGAGAGGCTGGCAAGGGCTGCAGGCTGATGTCATTGCTGCCTGACAACACATTCCTGGCTTGCCTTGGTTATTTCTTGCTGGACTGACTATGTTCCATTTGTCAGAATTCCTTGAATTGTGCAGCAACAAACATATGTACAATTAATTGTCTCATATCACATACTTAACCTTCTAGTGTCCTATTTTGCCTTATTCTAGTGCTATTGCTGGTATAATGCATTTATTCCACTTCCTATCCATATGAGTGAATGTAAAGGATTTTTAAAGAATACCATTAAGCATTTTAGCCTTGATATACAAACATTTTCAGAGAAGAGGCTAATCATGAGTATTGTTCCATTTTCTCTAGTCCAAAATTTCCATGTCTCTTCTTACAGAAAATATCTCAAGGTTAAACCCTACCTGCACTGAACAGGAGAAAATATCTTAATGAGATAAGTATTATAAGGAGAAGAGACACATTTTTCATCTTTGTTTTCACATTGAAATACTTAGATGATAGTAAAAAAATAGAGATTACTTCAAACATGCTTCTTTGTACTGTCTGTGCTAACCACACCTTGGTGATTATAAACATAAGACAGTCTCCTTGCTCTCAGATATGTCCCACAAAGTCATCTATAGCTTCCAGCAAAGGGCAATCAAAGCCTAAACAATGACTTTGATTACTCTTCAATATGAGTAAATCTGGTCATTTAAAAGGACAACTTCCTTTTGTCTATTACCAACAAAGAAGATGTAAAGGAGTAAGAAGATAACATTTGATCCAGTAAGACAAAATTTCCATTTGGTCTTTGCTCTGTGCAGGTGAGAAGAATTATGTGCATGAGGATTTGCCAGTTCAAGTATGTTGCAAGGAATAAGATTGCTTCTCCACGCTGCTCCCTTGCATACATTAAGCTTTCCTGCCAAGAAGTGTGCAGCTGTGGATTTGTTGTCAGGATGGCTCCACTGGACAAACAGAGCTGCACGTGCAAAGCAGCCATGTGTAAAAAGTGGCACGATTTTTTGGCTTTTTGAACCCTGTCCTACAGTTCAAACATGGAGACTTATCTAAGAAGATCCTACTTCTTTGCTACCCAGTATCTCCCCTTCACTGATTAAAGCCAGTTTTTTAATTTGGACTCAAATTTCTACAGAATGTTCTTCACATAAAACCATCCACATCAACAAGGCAGTTTTCTACTTGGTGGAGTATCTGGAGACTGAGACTCAATATGCACCCACAGCATGTAACAGCCTTTGTTCCTTTTATTTCACAGAGGAGTTTAAACTTTTTTAAAGGACAGACACACCCTATGGCGTTTAATACCTAGATGGCCAGTGACAACAAATATCTCATTCAAAACCCAGAGGCATTGTATTTGAAAATGCTGGCCGAGTGGTTTGATATGTGTACTTGAGTACCTAGCTATGGTCAGTAGGGAAGCTCTGGAGGCAGGGAAGTATTTTATCTGGTAAAATCATTTCCCTTTCGTTTGTATAGAGATAGAGCAAAAAACTTACTGTGACAGAGGGAAGTTAATTCAGCTTTGGGCAGGAGTAATTGAGTCTAGCAGGAATTCTATTAGTAATGAGGAAGGGAACTCAAAACACTCTGTGAATTATCTCAGGTTGTAGTTCTGCAGCTCAGCTGCTCCATTCTTCATTCTCTGGCTCCAGTGCTGCAGCACTAACACTGAAAAGGGCAAATACAAAACAGTGAATTTTCCACAGATTTGTCTGCAACCAGCTAGTGTGATAGCCAAGTAATAACTGCAGTAGCTCAAGAGCATTTCTGTTTCTGCAGAACAGCTTCTCACATACAGAAGCCTTAGTGCTCAGGCTTCTGCTAGGAAGGTGGATTTATTCTTTGTACATTGAAGGCAGAGTATCAACAAGCTGGATAGAGCTGAACTATTTAAAATGAGACCACACCATCTGAAGAACAAACAGGTTGAGTTTGGTTTCTTATTTTCATTGTTTTTTAAAGAACAGGAGAAGCACCCTTTAGTCTACGGAGGTTCTTCAGCCATAGGCAGACACTGGAAGAAGTGGTGCTCTAAAGGAGCTGGCTGTCCAGCGTGCCACTGCACAACCACAGCCACCACACAGGCACAGGGGGTGCCGGCTACCTCAGTCCCAGTGGAGTGAGTGGGTCAGCCACTGCGAATATCACCAAGTTGCTCTGCACCCAGCTGTCACTCCAGCATAGTCCCATCCTTCATGGAGTCAGGGGATCCGGGGGGAGCCATTGGCAGGGGATCATTGTTGGAGCAGCCCACAGGATGCACTCAACCGTGAGAACTTCCTTTCATGGCTGCACCATAAGAGCAGGGCAAAGGGCAGACAGGTTTGAGCCAACTGCCTACAGTCATCCTCCTCACCAGAAAAGCAGAGCTCTGAAGTCACAGTGGTGATCAACATGCTATGACTGAGCAATCTAAAAACGTGTCTATTCCAGAAGACTGAACTTGAAAATGGTTCTTCTGACCTTTCTCAAACGCTGTTCTTTATCGCTGCCAAGTAGAATTCCAAGCAGTTTAATCAGAGAAAGATTTGGAGTGGTGATGGATGCGTTTGGGGCTTATGACTATTTTTCAGTTTTGTAGATGTTTTAAGTACAAGCCAAGCAATGTTTTTTAAGGCTCCTAGACCTCTGACCAACTCAGAAAGTTGTTTCCCTACACCATGCCATCCTCATCATATCCTAGAAGTTGCAAGAGGCTTTCTCTTCTATTCCAGTCCAGTGGCACACATTTCATCTTGTCACGCAAAGGAAAGCAAGCAAGGCAGTGGAGGAGTGTGAATTTACTCCGCTTGTCTAAGCTCACAGGTAGGTCATGAATGTCATGATCACTGGAACGTGACCTGACATGGTACTGCAGTGAAGCAATTTAGCAGGTGGTAGAACTGTGGTGATATGAAGCAAACACTGTATCAGTGATTACAATTTGTGTCTGCCTGCGCAGGTGTCGTGGTTAAGCCCTTCTATTTTGGGAGACACTTCTGATCCTAAGCACTCTTCATTTATCAAAGATAATGAGCAGAAAATGTGAAATGCAAGTTAGCAGCTAATTGCTATAACAGCCCTTCTTATAAACAAATTGCCAATGACATTATCTGTCTTCATTGGGCCAAAGAACAGACCCAGTTCCAGCCACAAATGCTTTTCCTACCAAAAGGCCCTCAGACACATATTTCACCCCACAAAACTGAGAGAGAACAGCTGTTTACACCGTTTACAAATGAAGTGTACATCTTCTCGCCATAACTAACTGACACACAATCACAAGGATGCCTTTGCTATCCTGGGCTCCAGAACTGAGCCGTGTGGATGTCAGCCAGCGCACTCCTGAGAAAGCTGTGCACTCCCATCCGGGAGCCCATGGGTACGCTCAAATAAGCAGCTTGTGACACAGCCCTTCTAGCTCCTATCTGCATGTGTGTGTTGAGAAAATCTTTTTTATGGAAGATGTGGGTGCCCTTCTCCACACTACAATTGTTTTTCTGAAGGCCTTACAGGTTTTTACAGCAGGAACAAGCCTACTGAACCTCTCTTTTTAGTCTCCGTACTCACCTAGGCTGAGGCAAGACACTTCAGTTGCAGGCAGGTATCTCACTATTCAAAATTACTTCAAAGGTATCTTCTTCCTTTGACTTAAATCTGAACCCCAGATTTGTTAGGCACTTAACAACCTAGGAGACAATTACATGCTTCCCAGCAATCTGTCTGCTATCAAAGGCAGACAGAGGGACAATTAATCTTACTCTAGAGCACTGGCAGCAGCATTATTATTTACAGATAGTGTTAAGAGCAGTCTGCCTTGTGAATTCTGTTCTGATCGTGTCTATCAGTCATTACACTAGCAGAGAAACTCTGGGAATTGCGGGTGTGCCATCTCTTTCAGGCAGATTACTCTTGCACAGTATGTTGTCCTTCTGTTTTGCCACTATAATAGAAGGTATATTAAGTTGAAAAAAATCTAGGGGAAAAAATATTTACTTTATCTCTCTTGTTCCCTCTTGGAGACCAGACAGAAAGCCATGACCATAAGAAAAAATGTATTGTGATTATAAAAGCCTTGGTAGATCCTTATTTAGGAAAATGAGTGTGATTCAATACCATGGTGTACAATGTGCTTCCCACATAAGAGTCTCATTGGGAGCCATTGGCTCCAAATGAACGGCAGCAATTCTGTTGACTCAGAGAGGAAGAAAAACACTAGAGGTTAATGCTAAAAAACTACTTTTAAAGGAATCTGTATTTCTTAAGAAAAAGGAAATAAAGTTGTAAACTAACTGCATAACAAATTGTAGGCATTTTACTGCTAGGTGGTGTGCTAGGGCTTATGGCTCTGCTGTCTGTGTAAATTACAAAAGATCAGAAAAATAAGTTCTTTCTTTTAATATATATCCAACTACAAAGAATCAACTAATCAATGAGCAAAATGTGAAGCTGTCTTAGTAGAAATGGCCTTTCCAGAGAACACGGAGTGAAACCAAGCTTCCTCTGAGACTGAGAGTTAAAAGAAAGGTTTTAATCGAGGTGCTTTCTTGTGTAGGCTTCCTTGTATTTACACACACACCAAGCCTTGAAGAGCTCACTTTTAAACATACAAAATGAAAACTTCATCTTGCATCAAGTTCTTTATGACTGGGCACCCTCCAAAACCGTGTAGCTATCTCCCAACATTTTGATTTGTATTGTACCTAGCCTGTAGTGTGGAGCAAGAGCCAGGAAAATGCAAACCAGACAAAGTACTACACAGGGAAGTTCTCCACATGGGCCTTTTTCTTCTGTCTTCACAACAACTGCCAAACATGCATTTCAGAAGAACTTGGAGAAATGGAAAGGGGGTTTATTCTCTTATGAATTTAAAAAAAAAAGTCATTTTCCTAAACACCACACAGCTATCACTCAAACTTCTACAGATGGATAATAATGTATGTGATATTTTAGGAGCCAGTGTTTAAAAAAACTCCCACCTATTTTTTCTGTGATATCTTTTTGAAGTGAAAATTGTGTTTTGCCAAACCCATACTTTTGTCTGCGAAGTTACTGATTTTATCGGTGTTCTCCATGCATCTATCAAGTCTAGAAATATCCATTTATTTTATTCACACCCTCCACTTTTTTCTTTCATTCACCAGAAGGAATTTGCATTTGCACCAGAACAACTGAAATCCAAGTTTTCCCTTTTCCAATCTAATTCAGAGAGCAAAAGAAAAAATAAAGAAAAAAATTTTCAGTCTTCATCGATCAGTGACTCATGATAGAACTTTTTGTGTGCACTCTCAGGATAAATTAATGAGCCACAGGAAAATGTGGGTTAAATCCTTTAGTAATCAATGGAATGCCCAGCTGTGCTGTGCAATGGTTACAGACCAAGAGCAGCCATGATTTAAAGGAAACTTGCCAAGTCAAGCCAATCAAGTTTTGTTCTCTGAAGCTGCAAGTTTCATTCAAAAAGCAAGTATGTAGATTTCATACTCTTAGGTAACTGCCCAGCATGTGATTTCATATTCAACTTGTGCCATTCTATACTAACTGTAGAAAAAATGCAATCTTCTAGCAATCACTAGAGGATCTGTTAGGTTAAACAAAGACTGGTTGATTCACAGATCTTTAAAAAACAATGGTGAAGGTGCAGAATCGTAATTTTCATTAATCATCTGAAAATAAGTTCAGACTTGCTGATGAAATATGCAGGTATCACAAAGGTTAGAAGAGCAGTCAGAGAAATTTGTCTCCCTTGTACACCATGCCCAGTCAAGCAAAATGTGTTTTCAAAACAGAAGCTTGGGCAACTGGGAAGAAAGAATGGAGATCAGCCCTCCACAATGGGAACTGCCTTGAGGCTCTACAAGACAGTTAATTGAGCAGAACACCTCATACTTTAAAGCACAAAAAATTTTTGCATGAAGAAACAGGGAAATAATACTGAGTGTCAAAGGGACACTCACATGGCACCCATAAGCTCACTGCTAGAACATGGTGTTCTTTGGGAGGATCCAGCTTCAAAAAAGGAGGCTGAAAATCTGCAAAGAGTTTAGGGATGGATGGTTAAAGCAGGAAAATACAGCTGTTTGCTGGAGACTGAAAAAGCTTATCTATTTATGTTTATTCAAGAGGTTAAGAAATTACTTGATTACAGCCTACATACATTTACACTGTGGAAGGGTTTGAACGAAAATAATGCCTAATGAGACACAGTACTTGGAAGATGAAATGAAACAAATTCAGCCTTGGACTCTAAAGTTCAGTGACAATAACAAACCAGTAGTTAATAGATGTGTAACAGATTTACCATCTGTTAAAGTTTTGAGGGGAAAGGTGAATGGGGATCCAGTTTTCCTTGCCTACCCCCCCCCTCCCCGCTTTGGAGGATGGCATTGCAGAAACACAAGAGAATGAGCCCAGAAAAGGGTTTCTGCTTGTCCACACCACCAAACCCTTAACTCACTCTCCAGCCCTCCTTTAGGCCACTGCAAGCAGCTCTCCCTGAAACAGTTACACGTGTGGTGGCCAGTTCAGACACACTCCTGTGCCCTGCAATATCCTCAGGAGATGGAATGATGCAAATTTCCCACAGCTGAGGAACCATTACAAAGAACAAATAAATCCACTTGAGACTAGTTTCCCTTATCTCTGCTCATAACAACACTTCACCACTATTTTATACTACTGTACCTTTCACAGTTTTAGCTCACTGCACCAATGCCAACTCTGGCTACCTCCTTGCAACCATTGTGTTAGCCATTCAGACACAACAAATTCTGAACTATCAAAAATGCTAAAAAAAACCGCCACTGAAGCAAGGAACCTGATGCTATAATATACATATGTAATATATAAAGTATATAGTAACATATTATCATAGTATTATATGGTCTACATCTATTTTATATATTTATATTTTTATTTGTATGATGTTCTATATATAAAATATACATCTGTAGTATAATGTGTTAGACAAAACCTGCCAAAACCCCTTTTTCTGTTGCAGGAAATGTGGCTCATTTTATTTTCGCATGATATGAAGTGTGCATTTCCTTTAATGACTAAAAAAATTATTAATGATCTTTGAATCAGCCAAAGCCTCTGCAAGTAAAAGTATAACTTCGTATCATCACGAGGCTGGTAAAAGAACTTTTCTTTGAAAAACGCAACACTAAGGAAATATATATAGATACCTATAAACTGTCTAAAATTACAATTTTTACATGCTTACTTTCTAGTCCACTCCCAGGCACATGATAGTCATCCCATGAGCTCCCTGAATGCTGATCACCAGTCACACACCCTGACCTCTACACACTGCACTGTACCATCATTAACGTTTCTATGCAAATCATCTTGACCTCAGGTGGCCATTCATCCCAAAATCACTGACATGACAGACCGTGAGAATTGAAACTCATCTCTTTCAAGGAGCACAGAGCCCTTCATCTTTCAGCTGACACACACTGTCCCCTAACTGCTTCCTCCAAGAGACGACAGCCTATCTCCCGAGTCCATACATTTAGAGATGCAGTTGGTGGATTGTCATTATGACGAGGCAGAGGGTATCGGAATTTGTGTTATTAATTGCTTAAGGCACCAGGCAGGACAATAATTCATAACATGGTAGGGATAGTAAAAGTCACCACAAAATACTTTTGTTACCACAGGTGGCTGTGTCAGAGCTGGTTGGAGTATTTTATTCTGTTTGTTATGACAGGTACATAGCATGACAGAGAAATATCTTGAATGTCTCATCCTGAGTGGCTTCTATTCAAAGCACTCTAGAGTGTTGTATAATGCAGACCACATTGCTGGACAAATAATCATAACATGTTTGCTAGTATCAACAAAGCCCAAATCCATAGGCATAGAGATGTAAAAGATCCCAAAAGAGAAAATATGAAAATAATGATTGATGCAGCTGGCATCTTTAAATTTGTAATACCTACACATGCCTTACAGGAAAGTCTTTTCTGAGTGGGGAGCACTCCATCCAGTAGTGATGCCTGAGGTTCAAGATTAGTTTTTCAGCTCATGAAACAATTTAGGAAAGTTGGTTTCCTGTGAAATTGTATTCGTTTCTTTCTTTCTCTTCTACTTATGCAGTAGGAATTTCTGCCCCTACTGTGTTTGCTGCTGTCTTCTCACTATGGCCCTGCTCAGGCAGTGCTGGCTCTGCAGCCCACGGGCACAGGCTGGCCAGCTGGCTGAGCTCTAGCTGCTTTTCCTTTCTCAGTAGCACAGATGTGTATCACCTCCTCACAGTGCATCTATTTTCATAAAACTCTAAATACACAGACTGTAATGACTCTGAGACTGTCACCCCTTTGACAGTTTGGACTTAAAGCGGCCAAGGATTTAGTAAGGTATGAGGAAAAGAGTGGGAAGGTGTTAGACAGACACTGTGATCATGTAAGCTGCATTTCCTCCAGAAACCATTCACTAATTTCATGAGAGTGCTATAAGAGGCACAGAATATATTTCTCAGCTGTAAAATTTGCCTCACCAAGACACCTGCAGAGCTTGCTCTGCTCAAGTCACCAAAATGGAGACTGAGAAGTAACATGGCAATAGGTGAATAAATGCTCTCCCAAGAGGAAAATAAAGATTTTTTTTTTTTTAATGTAGTAGAAAAAACTGTAAAGAAAATCAACCATTTCAATACATAAACACAAATACATCTGAAAAAAACCAAGTAGGCTAGCAATGAATTGATTACTTTCTGGCGTGTAGTGCACAAGTTTTGGTTTCAGCATCCCTCAGTGTGCTCAGATGAGGGACCGGTAACTTTACCACAGGACATGACTTGGTCAGAGACACAACACCAGGCTCGGTGTAAAGACTGTCTAAGTAATAAATGACACTCCAAATAACTGAAAATGCCATTTTGGATGATCTTATGGACTTTTTTTTACTTTAAAAGTCATTAAGTAAAAAATTAAATGCCAAGTTAAAGTTGTCTGAAATCAAGATATATAATGAAAGTGACAAAATGCAATTATGAGTACAAGGATTAATTGTACGCTATATCACTGAATTACAACAGCATGCCTTCCTCCCTTCCTTCTTGCTGAAGTTTTACTTACAAGGGTTCATAAAGTGACTAATGTATTAAAAGCTTAAAGTTTTGGCCACGTTAGCCATAGAAAGGTTAGCGCGAACATTGCGACAATGTCCATATTAAAACATAACTTTTCTGTTTTAACAAATCATGATGCTGCAGCTCACGACAGCAATAAAACTGCAGTGCTTATAAATCACTCCATAAAAGACAGGGATATTTTTTTTTTCATGATAGCAAGGCCAGGAATATTTCAGTCCCAAATGACTAAACCAATTCTTTGTTTAAATAGGAAGGAAGCTTGGGAAAAAAAATCAAGGAAAGCTGGATATGCTGTGCTTAGAGAGAGAGCCTTATAAGTCACTAATGACAATGTGTTATTTTGAATGAGGAGAGGAAAGGGAAAACAGTGACATAGCAAAGAGATGTTTTAACAATAACACTTTGGAAGTCTCATGAATAGACTCCTGACCTTTACTGCAAAACACTGAGGCACAAGGCTCCTACAGAGGTCCACATTCATTTCACAAAAATAAATAGTATCAAGGCATTGTTTTAACCAGTCAGAGCAAACACACACATGAGGATTTGTGCCTTAGTGTTGTACTGCAGGCAAACATGAAGCAACCCAAGAATAGAAAGACGTGAAGCACAATGGAGGCAGTTTCATTCAGACTCCCCTGATTCTTCTTACTTTAATTAACAGGTTTTCCATGTTTTCTGAGTGGTGATGGAAAGAGTTTTAGTTAATACTGCTTTCTGAATGTGGCTTGTGTGCTGTAGGTTTCTCACATTAAGTCTATCCTACCTTGACACAGCACACAGTGTCTGTCTCGTGTGTGCTACACTAGATAAGGTGGGGAGCTGCACAACAGTAAAGCTGAATGGTACTTGCAGAAATAATGAGCTACATTTCCATATGCATGTAAACACCTCAGTCATCAGTACGCTATGGCCATTGACTTGTCTAGACAAGTGTCAGTTAGATAGACAAGCTTCCCCTGATGCTTTTTAGATGTAGACACTATTAAACTGTGTAGTCTCAAGGACACTACAAAGATGCAAACCTTACAGGCCAGACCAACATGTTACAAACAGTAGCTGTTCTATTTGCATGCAAGTAGACTCCTTGGCTGAAGTGCTACCAGCTTCCAGGAGCTACAGGGCCACACTGCTGCAAAAATGGGACAAAATGTGAAACAGGAATAATTTGCACTGAACTCACAGCTTGTATTCACCCACATCTAGCAGCCCACAACACACACTCTGCTATGAGTTGTACGGCCTCCAGACTTTAGCAAAGATCTGACTTTTCAAGGTGAGAAAAGACAAAGCAATATTTTTAATTAGCAATACAGTTGTAGTCTACACATTCTGTGCTACTATGCCCTTTAAAATAAACAAGAGGCCATAGGGGAAGAGTTTGTGGAAAGCAGTGCATTTGTTTTAACCACAGCTCAGAGGCAGTGCTGGCAAGCAGCAAAGCAATAGCATCCCTGCATATGGCACAGAAAGCTCATTGTAAGGAAAGCACGAGTGACTCAGGGCACTGGAATGGGATATGGCACCTTTCACCTCCAGGTCACTGGTTTCCATCCATCTGCAGCTAGCTGGGACTAGAAGTTATTACCATCAGAGGGGAGTCCAGTGAAATGAGTCAGTTGTCTCCGTGCAGCCTGGAAGGGGCAGCTGCCCAGACCCCACACACCAGCCCCACAGTTATTACCCTGTAATAACACAGACTGTTCTCCAGGCTCCAGCCGTGGCTATCCAATAATCACCCAAATGGCCTGAAGCTCTGAGGGCCACCAGGCATACACTGCTGCCTTCTGTTTCACACAATAACGGGCATGTTCACCCCACTGAGAAAAAGACAAAGACCTTCTCATGTCCCCTTTGTTCCTCACTTCTCTTTCCTTAGAAAGATCTGCGAGAAATGTTGTCTACACTTCTCCGTAGTTTTTCTACTTTTGCCAAGCCTAAGCATTGAAATGTGATTGGCCATGCCACAAAAATCACGAGCATTAAAAAGCATATTCCATTTTCTATTGTTCTTTTGATTTTTACATTTGGTTCATATTTTCAACTTATCTTTTTCTTTCTCTCTCTCTCTTCCTTCCTTCCTTCCTTTCTTCCTTTCTTTTTCTTTCTTTCTCTAAGGAATTTTGAGATACTCATACAGACCCAGAAGCACAGACTTGAAAAAAATTGAGACGCTTTCTTCATAAAAAACAGGAGCTGACAACACTGTATGCTAGTGCTGATTTAACACACTAATACTCACATTCCATGCAGTGTAAATGTCAGTAACCGGCTCCCAGTGGAGCTCAGAGGAGGTTAGTAAGATGGAGAATCAACTATAACATGCTTGGTTCAGGGCCAGAGAGACGAATATTGGGTCTTTGTCTACTGCAAGTCTCACAAAAAGGCCTGTAAAGAAATTAAGATTCTCTGGTACAAACTCAACACAGCTGCGGTCCCAGTTGCTTCTCATCCCTCCCTGCAGAGGCAGTTGGAGGCTAAGTCTTTGCATTCTCTTAAAAAGCACAAAAGTCTCTTGATCATGTCACGAAAAATATTTCACAGGATTTGTTTTTAACGCTGAAAGTTAATTTTCCCCTTTGTGCCACTATCCACCCTACAAGGATTCATATACAAGATCATGGCAAAGAACACTGTCTTCAGAATATTAATTTCTTCTTGCATTTTCACATATGCCATTCAATTTATTTGCCCATTACCTGTTTCCTCCATATCTCTGTGCTTCCTGTACTTCCAGGCTGCCCACTGCAGCTTCCTAATGTTGCTGGCCATGGGCCAGGACCACAGCAACTGACTACATCGATCACTTCAGCAGTTTAATCACACCTTTCCTCTAGTTTCCCCCTTATATCAAGGAAATGGCCTGCAAATCTCACAGATGACACACTCAGGAATGAAAACCTAATCACTGCTCAGCCGAGCTGTGACAGGGCAGTGCTGAACCTTTCTACTCAGCACCGCAGGGCACTGCTCTGCAGAAATACACCAGGGTAGCAAACCCACTCCAGCTAATCTGGTCATGCAAGGTCCCATCTCAGACACCCTTTGAATTCAAGCCCTGAAAGTTGTTCACTGAAAGCTTTGTCTGATATCAAAGGAAAGAAGCAAAGACATGTTACCTTCCTTCTGACTCCAGAGACACACACCAGGAACTATAAAAAGCTTTATACACTGGATGTCTGGAATGCATGTCATAGCCTAAAATCCCTACACAGTGTTAAGCACTAAGATATTTAGTTTCATAATATGTAACACTTGTCAGTGAAAAACAGAGTGGAAAGAGGGATGTGGTTTTTTTCTGCCACCGTGTAAGAGATGCCAGTGCAGAAGAAAGATTTCTGACAAAAAGGTTTACAGATACCCTCAGATACCTGTTATCCCCCTATCTATACAAAGTTTTACGTTTCAAAACACGGCTCAAGGAGGAACAACTGCCACTCACATTTAAGCTCCCTCTATCACCAAAGCAAATGGCATTCTGAAGACTACCTGGTACTTCAGAAGACATACCTTAGCCACCACCTTCTGCACTCTGTTGGGTAAAGCACAAGGAGAAAGACAACATTTATTCCTTTTGAAACTGGGCAGGAATGTAAGATTCAAAGTATCAGAAAGAGAGGATATCATCAGCAAATCTGTAGCCACAACCAGCAAAGAACTGAGTGTTATGGGCTTTAGTCCAGGATTCCCAGGACTCTGGTACTGATTGCTGGTACTGATTGGAAGTGATAATGGAAATAAACATCTAAGGCATTATATGGATTTTTTTAATAAATCACACTCACAGAGGTGTCTACAATAAAATTTAAGTCTTGTGTTTCTGCGCCTCAGTCAATAAGAGACCTTGTATTTATCACTATATTACACATAAAGTGTGCATTAATGGATGTTTATGTGCTCTCTCAAGGGTTGAACAAGCACTTGAACCAAAATTGCTAGGATTTTCTAGTCCAGTATCCTGTTTGAAATAATTCTTTCAGGGTGACCAAACCTGAATACCTTTTTCCTGACTTTCTAATAAATGGAAATAACTAGATTTCCAGCTGACTTAGATAATGCTCAAAAAACTTAAGGTATTGTTAATGACATTCTTCTGGGCTGTAGGACACTTCAGTTCAACTGTTTCTGCTCCCTCACTGATGAATTGGGGAAATTAAATCCCTCTGATTTGAACAAAACAAGCAAACAAAAACAGCAAGTTAAAATATAACCCCACCTCTGGAATTTAGATTCTCCTACTTAGTTTAAACTGAACTGCTATGTCTTTTGAGATCCACTTATTTCTAATAGTAATATTGTGGAGCTTTTTTTATTGTACCACAACTGCTTGAAGCTAAATTATTGTCTCTAATTAAATAAAGCTTTAAATATAGCAGGTTATTTTCTCCACTCTGTCTGACATGAACTATAATCTGGGGTTTTTTTTCTCCCTTTCATGGACACCATCTGTTTGTGACCATTAAAATCCATTTTCTATGCTGAAGAGACGGGAATTCAGAGGGATGTGTTCAGCCACTGACCAAACAGCACTGTCATTCCTAAGGGATCCATTACAGTTTGACACACCCAAGTATTTACGAGCTATAAACTGCCGGCCTGAAATGGCGATTAATCACCCTGTGCATGGGAGACACCGACAATGACAGAGCATCTTGTAGCTGCGAAGGGAGAGGGGCCGGATGGGGTTTAAGATTTTTTTTTTTTGAATGAGCAGTGTTATATGGCATCAAGATTTTCCCCCCTATGGCACCTCGTTTCCAAGCCATTTGCTCTGACAGTTCCCACAGCCAATGCTAAATTAACAGATGTCTTGGAACTGGACACCGAATGAGACAGCTACGAGGCCACCACTTCTCTGCAGCATTGTCTCTCTGGAGTCACCACCCACTCGGTGTCAAAGCAGAGCATCCAGCTGCTTTTCTTGGTGCAATGCTCCTTTCAGGGCTGTTTGAGGGACTGGGTGCAGCTCTGGCATCGGCTTGTCTGAGCACCCTCATCACAGCCAGGCACAATCAGAGCAAAACGGTCACGTGAATGAGATTCCTGCAGACTTTCTTTCCTGTTATCTCTGAGGCAATTTGTATCCCCCCATCGCAAAACTGATGTTGTTATAAAACTGATTAAAAGCAGCATTGTCTCTGAACAAGTCAGACAACACAGCAAATGGTGTTTTTCAGCTGAAATTTAATACAGAAGACAGATAATTTCAAGACTTTTGCTCCATATGGGAGGGGAACACATCACATAGTTCTCACACCCACATGAGAAACTGCACAAGGAGACAAAGAAAAGGAAATACAAATGCCAGTTAAAAAAATATAAGTGCAAGGATAGTCAGAAAATTGGCTCTGAACACTTCTGAGGCTTTGTGAACTCAACAGACTACTGTAAAATTTAGAATGATTTTTACCAAAATCCAAAAAAAAATCACAACCACTGTAGAAACCATCTTATTTTTATACTTGCCAGCCTAGTATTGTAGTTCTGTGCACGCTGAGGTAAGCAACTGACTTGTCTAAGCTGTGCTTCTCAGCGCCTACCACCCTTCGGAGATTTGCAAACGAGGCTCCTGCTGCTTACGTTCCCAGGGGACCCAAGCTCACAGGCATGCTCAGTGAACACCAACACACATCCACAGCGTTTTCTTAAGCAAGGCACCATAGACACAATTCTGTTTCATGAAATAGAAAATAAAATAATGGGAAAACCAGGGACAAGCTGGAGCAGTAGATCTTAATTGTGATAGATTTAATAAACATCGTGCATTCAGTGAGGCATCAAATGACAGATGTGCACAGATATTTGGGACTGAAACTGCACTCCCCATTCCTTGCTAAGTGTTCTCACCAGTGGATTGCAGGGCCTGAACTATTAAGCCTGTTCCCATGCATTCCTCATCTCCAAACCTTCAACTGCTTTTTTTTCACAGTAGGACAACCTCAGAAGTGTCCCAATGGCAGCCTGGGCATTCCTCACCAGCCCCAGCTCTCCCACTTTCCAGGTAAGTTCTCTCAGGCAAGTAGAGAAATGTTATATAAAAACACCATTACCAGTGACTACTTGGAAAATAAATGCATGATTTTATCACCTGCATCCAGTGGGACAACTTGAGGTCTCTGCTGAGTCCTGTTTAGTCTAAAAATCCTGCAGGATGTGAGCTGGCAAAGGTACCTGTGCTACATAGTTTCTGCCAGCTAAAATTCAGGTACCTTCCCACTTACTGTGCAGTTCTGATTACCATCTCCAACCACCTCCCCTGTTAGCTATATTTGCAATTTAGGTATTCATATTGAAAAATCCCAGGCCCAAAAACAGGGATCTAAGAGGTCACCTTTCTTCAGTCCTGTACCAGATCTGAGCCCTCAGCGACTTAAGGCTGTACACCTTGAACACAAACAATAGTATCATCTTTATCAGACTGTGAGATGCCATTGAAATGGGAGTATCCTAAATGCCAAGAAAAGGGAGTCAACAAAAAGCACACAATGCTCCTTCAGCAGACTACAGGAAAAAATGTTTGCTGGCCTGCTGCAGCCAATTTATAGCTCTCAGTACGATTCAGCCACACTCACTAGAAACATGGTTCAGAGAGCAGCTTATGCATTTTCCTCAAATTCCAGTACACAGAATTGGGTGCATTTTTTTAGACATTTTCTCCCTATTCTTGGGTTATACCTCCTGGACGAAATAATAACTCTAGACCTCTACAGTAGCTGAGCAGCTTTTTCACCTGTATTAGAGATCAAAAAGCTGTATGCTAGTGAGTCTTAGTAAGGAGGGGCAGTGCATCCCTTGGTTCCTCCCAAATGCTGTGGGCACTCTGGTTTTCTCTGCTGCATCAAGCAAATGAAGAGCAAGTTACACAGTTCAGATCTATCCCTAAAATTTCTCCAGATATTCAGAGGCTTGGGGGATTAACCCAGCTACTAATGAGGCTGTTGATCTTAGGTAATAGGAAAAACGTTACAGTGCTTGGTAATCTTAACAAATGCTGTTCAAGGGCAGAGTGTAAATGTATTGATAAAAGAGCCAGAAGTTAAAAAATCTACTCTGCCACCCTGTAAAACACGCAAACTATTTGCTTTCTAGGGCTCCGGCCAAAGATGTAAACAAAAGTCTGAAGGAATTCACATTAAAAATTGTTCCTTTTCTTGCCATGCTTAGCACTGACACACGATGGAAATCTCGTGCTCGGCGAAAGAAGGCGGCTTGCGAAGCTGGCGGCTTGCTGGTTTTTGGCAGGCTGACAATGCCCACGCCGAGAGGCCGTAGGACGGCAGGCAGCGATGGCTGCCGAGCGCTCCTCGCCGTGCGGCTGCTGAGCAGCCGCTTCCAGAACGGGGTGAAACCGCTGGATGCACTCGCTGGAGTGAAGAGCTGCCCGAGCGGGCACACCCCACCTCAGCGACAACAGCTCTTCGGGGGTGTCTGCTGGATTATATGTGCTACTGATACCTAAAACGGAGGCCATTCACTGCCTAAAGGGCTTTTTATTGCATGGCTGTGCTTTTCCTCGAGCGCAGGCTCTGCCTCCCGCCCCGCACGGGCGCGTCCTGCAGTGCGCGGGCACAGCCACTCCCGCACGCTTCCGCAGGGGGTTTAAGCACCGCCTGAGCCGGGAGCGCTCCTCCCCAAGTGTCCCCGGACATGCTACAGCTGCTGCTGGGGGACGAGAAGGGAAGGCGGTCGGTCCCCTCTACCCCACAGGCACCAGCTCCTTTCCCTCCCTCCAGGTCCATGACGCCGGAGTGACAGAGCCGCGGTGCGGGTCACATCCCTGCTCCTACAGACGGCGCCTGCCCGCAGTCGAGCATCTCTCCCGCCCGAACACCCGCACCGCCCCCTCTCCATGCGCAGGGGCGGGTTCCCTTTGTCAAAGGCTCCCGGAGGTGCCCTCCCCGCCCGACCCCCCTGTCTCCGTGCCCGGTTGGAGCGGGAGAGACCGCGGGGGGGACCGCGGGGTCGCACCCACCCCCGGGGCGGGGCGGGGCGGGACCCCCGGCAGCGCCGCGTCCTCGCGCGCCACCTGCTGGCGGCCGGCGGCGCTGCAG
>VZTF01000410.1:112108-155060 GCA_013397755.1 Cnemophilus loriae
CCCCCCGGCCCAGCCTCCCGGGCCTTGCGCCCCGGCCCAGCCCCCGGCCCAGCCCTCCGTCTCTCTCCAGGAAAAGTCGCTTCCCGAGGCAGTTGCGAGCTGTGGTTTGGGTTGCCCCCGCCCCCGTTTCCTGTTGTCTCAGCAGGGCTGTGCAGCGCCGTGCGCAGGGCGGGGTGCGGGTGGTTCCGGCCGGGGCGGGGGGTGCGCGGCGGCTCCTGTTACACGTGTCCGTGATCCTGGCTTTCTGCTCCACGGGCTGCTGCTGGAAAGTGCCTCTAAGAGCGTGGCTTTTCTTAAAGGAAGACAATAGGCGTTTCTTAAAGGAAGACAGTATGTCTTCTCCCCTTTTTTGTGTAACCCGTGACCTGTGCATCCCACTGAGGAAGGAGGACATCAGGTAGGGACAGCAGGCTGCCTCTGTCGCCTGTACACACTCTGTGGAATCTGCAATGCTGAATTTTATCCAGAAGATTTGCGTAGCTTTACGTGAAGGCAAGCTGCCCCTTCCAGGAGGATGCAGAAACAACAGGGAATCCAGGCTGAACTTCACATCCCAAGCCATCAGCAAAAGCTAGTTTTCCTTCCCAGATGTTTCCTCTGGAGTCACAGAGAAACCCTGAACAATGAGCACCAAGACGCTGGGAAACACCACTGCTCTTTGCAAAATAAAGACGTATCTCAAAAAGAGCCTGAGCTCAGATTCTCAGCTCCGAATATTCAGTTCTTGCTTTGCTACTTGTGAAACATCCTCACAGTCTGAAAGCAGGAGCTGCATCGCCTTCCCACTGGGAAGAGCCCTTGGGCTGAGCACTACATCCTGGTGCCACTTCAGCAAGAGACCTAGGGAGCCTGCAGCAACTCTCCCCAGCTGAGCAAACACAGGAACCTCATGATATGGGAAAATGAAAAAATCAGGACAGCTTTTCCCATGCCCCTCCCTCGCTTTATGCCTAGGCCATGATGAAGATAAGTTGCACACATACATGCAGCTGTGAGCAGGAGCAGAGAAGAAATTTTCTGTGCACCAGTGTATGACAAGGACACAAGTGAAACAGTCCTTTAGATCACACAGACAATATTGCTCAGCTATGTAGTGCTGTGGATTCACCAAAACAATCTAGCAGTCTCTGTTTAAGCAGTATCCTCCTCTTGTTTCATCGCTGTCCAACTCCCACTTACATAAAGAACAGCAACACCCTAGAGCTATTTACTCACGTGTTCTTGGAGAGGAGGTGATTATTATTGCTGGTGGCTCTCAGAAGAAATGTATGTGAGATAAGATCTAAGGAGAAAATGAAAAGGAACAATGGTCATTTGGAAACAGGCTGTTCTCTGAGGGTGATATTTTCAAGCAAGTGTTGACTTGTGGGGTCAGTGAGAAGCTAAGTGGGAAAAAGGTTGATACGAATAAAATACACACAATGAGAGGCTTGACTGAAGTTGAAAAGTTTATGGGCTTCCTCATAAAATTTACACTGCTCCCTTGTTACAGGCCACATTGGAAAGATCATACGAGCAGCTTATCATGGAACAGTTCATGTCACTGTTCTCTCATCCTGATAGAAAGCAGAAGAATCTGTGCTTGTTTTAAGCAAAGTTTTGAAGCCAAAGGTGAAGGGAAGTCTTAAAAAGTAGCATCTTTGAAGAGAAAACATCATTGCAGAGTCACATTACGAATGCAGAAAACAGTATTGGAAATACAAACAATTCATGGCTGTTAAATCAGGCATTCGCTGTGGATTCTTCATTTTCCTGTTTTCCTTTTTCTGTTAATCTCGTCTGCGTGGCTAGGGCCCACAGGGTGCCTCGCACACCTGTGATGACACATTGCATCCATCCTCCTCTGTTCCTCGAGGGTGCAGCTCCAAAGGAGAGACTGCTGCCTGCTGCCAGGACAGAAATGAAGGGGGACGCCTGCACAGATGGGTTCCAGCCTCAGCCAGGAAGTGCACAGATGAGGGGCAGCCAGCAACAGTTTCTTAAACCCCACCTCAGCTGTGAGTTGCCTTTCGACCCACAGGCAGGTAGCTAACTCCGCTCTGAGCTCCAGGGGCTCTGGGAGGTCCCCAAAAGCAAGTAAAGGGATGTCATGGGCCTTGGGGGTTTGCATAAGTGTGCAAGTGGGGATTTAATGTTCACATAACCTTTATCAGCCTTTAGCACTGCAGAAGGACCTACCCAAAATCCTTTGAATAAATTGAACAGTAAATTCATAGAGCAAGATATCTGTGTTTCATTACTGGGTCTGCTTTATTGCTGTCTGATGTATTTCAGCCTCTGTGCTTCAGTTTTCCCTGGAAAACTGCAGAACAATATTTCTGTTCTTCCTTTTTTGCATATGGCATTTTTAAAATGCAGTTTTCAAGGATCAAAGCTATGGTCAGGATTCCCAGTATGGCAGTGTTCTTCTTTTGTTAAGTACCTGACATCACACGTAGTGTACATTTTGGCTAGGTTGGCATCCACTTTCTTCTCTTTTCTGGTGGAATATTAGTTTCATCCGTATGAAGCTTCGGGATATGATTGATCTAAATGTATGTTTTAATGGAGCATGTGCACTACTGCAATATCCAGATGCTATGGGCAGTAATTAGGAATTAATTTGAACTAGTTATAGTAGAGTTTATTAAAGAAATTATTGAAGTGGTTTGTAATTAAAAGAATATACTAATACAAATTTTAAAGATACTTTTCCTTTTATTTTAAACAAACAAGCAATAGCAAACACCAAAATAATCAGCCTTGTTAGATCATCCTGGTTGTACTAAAACAGTAATTAAAACCCAACTGTGTTCTTTATATCACTAATGGGAATCTTCAAATTAATCAGCTGCTTTTTTTTGCCTATTTTGCAATGCAAGCCACATAATCAGATTTTTGAAAATGGAAACTTGATTCTCTCTTTCAGTGGCAAAGATGGATGAAAAAAAGACAGATGGATCTTCTTGAACTGAAAAGTTTATTGAACACCAAACACTTTTTCAGCAGAAACACATTCATATTTCCTGGTTGAGAGGTAGAAGCAACCAGAATATGTAATAAGCTAGGCACTGTTGTTTAGTGAAGCTTCTGTTGATTTGTATAGGTTCTGTATGATACTGTTAGGCTATTAATATGTGAAGATTACATACCCTGAACCACTTAAAGATGTTTTGTGTTTCCAAAAGGCTGGTTTAAACATAAGCAAAAGCAAGGAAGTACAGCAGGGCTATTTGGAATCTATCTA
This sequence comes from Cnemophilus loriae, assembly GCA_013397755.1. Taxonomy (NCBI): domain Eukaryota; kingdom Metazoa; phylum Chordata; class Aves; order Passeriformes; family Corvidae; genus Cnemophilus; species Cnemophilus loriae. The sequence continues at coordinate 115,335 of VZTF01000410.1, forward strand.
TATTTTGGGGGGATTTTTTAACCTTAGCTCTGTGACCAGGAGTATGGACAGGCTCAGGTCCAAGCTGCTTATGAGCAGCTTCATCCAGGATGTCATCAGATAGTCAGGGAGGCAGATAGGAGAAGCAGACTGCCAGTTAGGAAACAGTAGAGCCTGCTCTTTTGTTTTATTTAGAAGTGTTAGCACATCTTAAGACAGCAGACAATGTCTGTGCAATACACTGCAAATGTATACGAAATGCCTCTTCTGAATGGATTTCTCCTTCTTCCAGGGAAGCATACATAGGAAGTAGGGGTCGGTACAAGCTCAGTTGGACTCTCCATGAGAAATGGCTGTTGTATGACTGCAGCATCTTATGCTCAAGGACCATGGTAATGACCATGGTAATGTTTTCATTTCTTTTTCTGATAGAAGAAAACCTTTTATATTAAATTAGATGGCTAATTCACTGGGGCATGTTTAATGTGACGGAATTCGCACCCAGTTGCAGCATCTGGAAGTTAGCATTACAGAATGAATGAGACTTAGAGATGCCTGAGTGTCTCTGCTGCCAGTGAAAGCACTGTGGGCAGTGTGACTGGTGCTGGCTGGTGCTCAGCATACACAGCTGGGAACTAAGTCTCCAGGCATCCATTAAGATGTTTGTAAACACTATATTCTTCTTGTTCCTCTAATGATGGATGATTTCTTCTTCATTCTGCTAGAATAAGGTATTTATTGACCAACCTCATCTAGTAAATGTCCCTTCAAACGCAGACTATTCTGTAATTCTAAGATTTAGAATTCTTCTTGCACCACCTCCAGATTTGTGGGCATTGCAAAACCTGCATTAGAACTGCCGTAATTTGTAATACATTAGTAGTGTGCAACTCAGTTTCTTCTGTTTAGGATAGAGTGTGGACTGGAAGCCAAGGAGTGAGTAAAAGTACATTTCAAAACAAATAAATCCATAAATCTAAGTCAAGACAATTAATGCTAAGGCGTAATCAATCCTATCTGACCAGTGAATAAACTCGCTAAGCAGCTAACAGAAGAAATTGGAATTCCTTTATGTGTACAAGAAGAAATCTAATGCATAGAGATTATGGAGGTTTTCTCCCTTTGGGTTTATGAGGGAAATAGCCTCACACTGGCTTCACATATGCTACTAAAGATTTTCCATTTCATTTACACATTTATATTCTATTCTTGTATGAGGCAGTTACCCCAGGAAGGTAACCCAAGTGATAAATCTGGGCAGAGAAACCTTTACCTACACCTCAGTTTTCTTCCATAGGAATCATAGTAGTTACTGCTGTGCTAATGCAGGAGCTGAGCTGGAAAAGGAGCTTTGAGTGTGTGTATGAGATGGTAGCAACCATTTGCCCTTGCTTGGGTCAGTCTACTCTTATCCCTTTATTTTAATAACTAGGTTTCCAGTGGGGCAGGATCTTTGCCAAGATAGGAGATCTTGTCTTTATACTGATACTTCTGTTTTCCACGTAGATATTTTCTTTTCTTAAGTATTTGTTTTTAAGATGGCTTCAGATCTCAATCACTACAATATGTGAGTGTCTCAGACTTAGATGACTTTTTTTTGGCTTCTATATGAAATGAGAAAGGCTTTGTGGTTTGATGTTTTTGTTTGTTTGTTTTGTTTTCATCTCCCATGCATGGGGAGAGACCAGAAGCACAGAGATTTTACAGCTCTGATTCTCAAACACAGGGAGCTGCCCAACTCCTACATGGCAGAAATTCTTCTGTGTGTTGGAGGGTCTGAGCATGACTTGGTTGGAATCACTCAGAAAGCACGTGGCTGACTGGGGAATCTGGACAATGAGTTGGCCTCCTGTGTCTCCAGTGAAAACAGGCTTGGTGTGCATGCACTGAACAGCCCTCCAGCAGCAAGAGGCGAAGATAAGTGAGCAGAGGGCTTTGGAGAGGGTGCTACATCTCAGCCTAGGGCCTTTAATGGGTCTAACCTAATCCTCTCTTTCAGCATGGCAGTACCTTACGGCATGAATTATTAGATTGTACTGAGAGGAGGCAGTTCATTGGTAGAAATTAAAATCCGAAACAGAATTGCATTTTCAGGATTTGTGAGGCATAGAGAAAAGAAAATGTGTTCATACCGAACATTTTTTAAGACGAATATACTGGTGTCATTAACTCCTTGTTTCTGACTCGGTTCCCACAGTGTATGTGTATGAAGTGATGAATTTTTCCAGACTGCACTTGCTGAAAGAACTTTTTTAATCTTCAGTTTAAGCATAAGAGCACATCTGCTACAGTCTTTACACATCTTGCTTTTCCTTTTAACCCACAAAATATTCCCTTTACATTTTAATTCTAAAGACTACAATATTAAAAAAAAGTTATTAAATGGGACATACCTTTTGGACAATCTCACATTTTAATGGAACAAAATCTTTGCTAAAAATCTGCTGTAAAGCTGGTCCTGTTTTATTTAGCAAAACAGACACAGCATTGCCTCCCCATTTTTGTTTTTTTTTCTTTGTAGCACAAATACCTCAAAATGAAAGTCTTTGAGCATTAGTGTGACAAGGGGGCAGAAATGCACCTTCAGTCAACTGCTACCCATAGAAAACCTACAAAGAGGTTTATTTAAAAAGCAAACACCTTGCACTTTTGGAGGCAAAGCCTGAATGAACAATTGCAGTCTCAAAAATGCCTTGAACTGAGGGGTTTGCATTCCTTTGGACCACTAAAAAAGTGAATTCCCGAAAAAAAAGCTCATGCATTGAGGCCATTCTACTATCAGGTGCCCAAGACACTATCAGGACTGTTACGTCTAGGTCACCAGCCTACACAGACATTCATCCTGGTTAGACAGTGTTCCATGCACTTAATAAAGGTCTTCTTTCATCTCCTGCAATCTTGTGTAAACTGTCACTTCTCCAGAGCTTTGCAAAGTGTGAATTCAAGCATGCAAACTCCTAAAAATACAACAGGAGCTTATACCAACACAATCCAGCTACCACGTTAAGGTCAGGCCTGGGGTTCACTGTCATACTGTTAGAGACACCAGTCATCAGTAAACTCCCAAATAATGTGTTCATTCAGGGATACAATTAAAGAAAGTTCACTTAAGTGATAGGAGATACCAATATTTACATATATTCCAGTACTATCAAGTACTGAAACACAGTAAAAGCCTTTGGAAATGAGATATGTAGGGGTCTTTTCTCCACTGGCTGAATTTGTGCTGAGGTCGACAGCTCACAATGAAGTCTGTAGCAGAAAGAAGAACAGAAGCCCTTACCTGCTGTGCCTTCCTGATATATAACTGCATTTCCTCTGTCCCTAGACATGAACACCCCATATCTGTCCACTCTTACCCACACTGGGTGGAGAAAAGTAGTTGTGCCACTTGTGCTAGTTAATTTTGCTATAGCTTGTTATCAGATGTATTTAGGATGGTAACAATACCCTAACACAGTTCTCTGTTACCCTGCCCCAAATCCTCATTTATGATGAGGATTTATTTATTCTTTGCTTGGACATATTTAGTCAACAAGTAGTAATGATTCTGCACTGCCAACCATCCATGACATTCGTGACACTTTAATGGCAGCTGTAATTTCCTTTCATGCAAAGGAAGAGTTCTGGCAGTACAGCTCAGCAAGGGAGATCGTCTTTTCTGCAAAAGAAACTGCCTCGGGAAGAAAATCCCCATTTTCTGAATATATTTGAGATGATTTTTCTCTATAAGAAATTCTCAAAGTTTTCAATTATATAAAATTAAGACAATCAATGATAAATTTTGGAATAGACACAAGCTTTGTTTTTGTGTTATACAGCAAGGATATAAAGAGTCAGTGTTTAGCCCTGAAAAGAGACTTTGGATGCTGTCTTTTCTCCATTCCTCCAAATGTCATTGAGGCCCGTGTTTAGGTCCTTCATTTACAATACAGGAGAGTCATGTTCAACGCTTTGCTCTGATGTATATTTAAATTATTTAAACTTAAAGAGCTCCAACAGGTGCAATAAAAGAAATCTGACACACTTCCACCTACCTGTTGCTTTCCTCCCCCTCCAAAAAATAGTCTTTGTGGTCAAAGTAACTTTTAATGCCCTTTGCAAACAGCATCACAGCAAGTGTTGGATGTGGAACTCAAACCAGGCAAATGTGCTGTTCACCACCTCATGTGGCTGTAAGAGTCTTGCTCCTACGTGGATATTCCAACACGGAGTGAAGAAACCCTTCCTGACTAAACTGGCCAAAAATATTGATATGTTCCCATGAAACATATTGATATGTTTCCCATGAAACTTGTTTTGAGATATGACCCATTTTCCGTTTTCACGAGAGAAGCCCTGGGTCAGCTTTACCACCACCTCTTTGCACGCTTGCTGTAACACATAGCACATCTAAAGGGAACCCATCTTATCAAGAATTCTGTTGGTTTCTGACTTTTTTGGGGTTTTTTTCTGTTTTCACTGCAATTTTCCCCTTATCCCAGATGGGGCCAGCTTCTCGTTTCTCGCACCATCCATGAGAAGAGCTTAGCTCTTGGGACACTAACACCCTTCAGCTTTTCACTATTGTCCCTGCAGGTGCAGCAGGCACTCTGCTGTCACTGGTACAACGACATTAACTTGTCTCCACCCTGCATGATGTTCATCCAGCAGATGTCAGAGTGCTTCAAGACCCAGCATGAGAAGCAGGGCCTGTGATCAGGGGACCTCTTCCAGTTTTTTAATAAAAGCTTTGTTCACCCTCTCTTCTTGACGTGGCAGTCCATGGAAGGCTCCTACCACTCTGTCTCCTTTGTGACTTCCCTCCTGATACCGTAAACTGTTGACAGACTTGTCATCTTTTCCATACCAAAGCTCCATGCAGCTGAGCTGCCTTGCTATGTACAGCACAACCCATCAGAGCACTGGAGTCACGGGGGCTACCCCACAGCATCCTGGCAGGAGCACTGACTGAAGAAGCACCTTTGATGCAGTGTTGCATCTGGGCAAATGGTTGACTGCCCAAAGGGTTTTCTTAGAGGTCTCCTGCTTCTTAGCCCTGACCCAGAGATGATCCGTCTGGTAACTGGTTTGATAAAGCCATGCAGAGAGATGGGACTTTTATGCTTCCCTCTACTTACAGAGCAGTAATCCACTGCTGTTAGATAGGCCACTTTTTAGACAAGCAGCTCCTACAGCAGTTCAACAAATGGGAGATGTTCTGACGAAGACCAGGCTAAATTTGCTCATTCTGTAGCTAGTGGAAATGTAACTTTTCTCAGTTGCTTTCAGGTTGTGAAGCAGCTTTTTAAAAGAGCATCTTAATCCACTGTTTGGCATTGCAAGTTTCACACATGGACCATCTGCCCCTTGTTTACCCTCTTCTCTCTGGTCCTTCTCTTTCATTCTCACCTCATATTAAATTTCTGGCTGAAGATATGCTGAACAGTTGGTCCGAACAGCAGAGCCACCTGACATGTGTTTTCAGAAAACAAAGCTAATCAATTGACAACTCAAGGACCAGACCTTTTGGGTTTTTTACATACACTTCTGAGAAGCTACTGACAGCAGTGTTGACAAAAAATCTGGACGTAATACTTTATAAGAGTAATGTCTCATTAATCTGAGAAAACTCTTCCTGACTCTATACTAAGCCCTCTTGAACATTACAACTATTATGCTCTTACCAGTATTGAGGACTGTATAAAAGCCCTTCCTTCTTCATATCCTGTAGAAAATAGCATTCTGCATCACCCATGGAAAATAAGGGCCATTTTATATGGTAGATAATATTGTATCTGTAATCCCAGTGTGCACACATATGCATATCTACGGCTTTTTGGTGTCTCAAAACAGGTACAAAGGCATACATATCTGCTGTAGCAAAAGAAGCCTGGGGAAAGTATTTGTTCATAGCAGCATTAGAATACATCCGAAATTTCTATGTAATATAAGGAAAAATGTTCAGAATTTCCTAATGAGGCATAGAATGTGTTCTTCTATGTATTCATAGACGAATAGGAGACTAGAACTTAAATTTAGTCCCAGGTCTGACTGCTCTGACAAATGACTGCCTGCCTGCACAGCAGGTACTTCAACTACAAAGCTGACAAAACACTTGGCAAGACTCTTGGGGACTGAGTTACTTGGTAAGGCTCAAAGCCAACATGAGTGCCACAACTAAAGCTGGAGAGTTGCCTTCTTTTACTAAATTTAATATGTATTGCCACCTACTGGCTATGTTGCTTTGTTAATATAACAAACCGGTGATTTCAAGTGTACAAAATCAACCACCTGTGTTCTCTCCATACGAAAATTATATACGCTAATAGTGGAATAATTAAAAGTTTGTTTCCATCTTTTTTTTAGTGAGGAAATGATACTCAATAGTTCTATCTCCTTTTACAAAGTATATCAGTAAAAGCAGTTTTGTACATTTAGAGGTTCCATCATGTGGCGATATTTGGCTATGCTAGAGGGCATAATATGACTATTAATAAATGTAATTAATGTCCTGGTCTGCCTGTACCTGCCTTTTTCTTAGACACGCAATATGTCTCAGGGAAGAGGACATATTTTTAGTCTGTTTGACTAAAGCAGAAGAGATCTCAGTTGCTGGTTGGGTGTAGGTACTAGAAATATAATCAGATTTGAGCAAGGCTGTGGTCACAGTCTAACTGAAGAATGGTCATGCATCAATAAATCTACTGTATAATTTCTGCTGTTAGCAATCAGTGAATTAAACTGCACTAAAAGTGCTGCTAATTATCCTAATCTATGAAGCAACGAAGCAGACTGGCATCACATTCAAAAGGTCAAATGTGTTTTGGCTAAATTTATATTGAAACGGGTCAGAGAGTGCTCACTGAACCTGCACCAAGTGAATGGATAAAGTCAGTAACCTTTGGCTGCTGAATGGTGGTGAATAGTTGCAGAAAGGAGTTTCTTAGTTAAGTGTAACCAGAATCACAAGAGGATGTTTTTCACACTTTCTAAATTATAGCCTATTACATAGTGTTGTAAAGTAATTTTATCATTTAGCTTAGTCTGCAGTAAACTGAAATATCTCTGCTCAAAGATGAGATTATCTTCAGAGGAGTTTCAGATACAATAATTTAGGTGTGTTGACTTTATATGTTTAGCTGATTTCCTTACATTTATAGATTGTTCCTGTGCAGAGCGCCCCTCCTGAATTTCACATATGGCTATGTCTTCAGATTTCATTAGTGTCAAGCACAATGCAATGAAGGAAAATTACGTATTCAGCAGAAACCTGTATTAGATAAGTACATAAATGCTCTCTTCAAAAATTGGCAGCAGCAGTAACCATTTCTAGTGGGACACATACCAACAAGCACTCTCAAACAAACAGCTACTTGACTTTCATAAACAGAAAACTCCTCAGTCCTTTCCTCCAATTGTTGGGATTTACTTTGAGGATTTCTATTGAAAACAGAAACTGTAGTCTTAGATTAAGAGAGTTCTGAAGCCATTCTTCAGAAAACACTTGGAGAATGAGCACTTGATGTCAGCTTATCTTAGAAAGCATCTGTAAAAACATCTATGAAGGATAAGCTATCATGGGTCCCTAAACAATATTAGGTATTAGACCCTCTCCTCTGAGAAACTACAGTATACTGAAGTACTATGCAAAGTTTAACGCAGTGCACAGCGTGGCAAAACACGATATTTAAAATATGGTGAGGACAAAGTGCTACCTTTTGTTTCAGTAAAAACACCCTTCAAAGAGAGACTGTGAGGGGAAACAGCCACTGTGTGCTGGAATTCCCGTGAAAACTAACCTGTGAGCAGCCGTGGGATGGCGATCTCGATTCACACAAGTACAGACTGACCACCAGAATGCTGAAAGACTTGCACAAAATAAGTACATCCAGTCACTTACTCTTCAGCCAAATCCGTGGCAAGTTAATCAATTCCTTTTCTCTCAGCTAGGCTTGGTGTTAGTAATGCCACTAAGACCTAAAAGCTGAGAAGTCTAATGTTTATCCACCATGCGACAAGGAGGGTTTTTCAGAAATATTTTATTAGAGACTTCAAACGTATTCAAAGAGAATTTAATAAACTGAAATAGTTTAAAGTACATCCAGTGGCATAATGAATAATGGCACTTATAAAAAAGTGATCAATTTTATATTCAGATTCTCTGTACTCTTTAAATTCAAATTTGTACACTATTTTCTATCTCAGATTCTTTTTTTTTTTTTTCAAGCATCAGATTAAACTTCAGGGTAGCTACCGTAGAACAGGTACAATCACAGTTATTTTATCAGGTAGTGAAACTGAGTTTTAGTATTAGAAGTGACAGTAAAATAAAGGAAGACTATTTTTTTAAAAAGTCAAAATCTTGTCACACAACCATGGTGATGATGTTGTAGTCCCCGAATATGATTTGGATGAGTTTAATAAAGCAGGAGCTGAATTTTCTTCAGACATGTCACAGTCTGAGGTCTCTGTGAATAAGCAGGAAGTCAGGCAAATATGAGTCACATCAGCAAGACCACAAACAAATAAAAACCACACAAAGCACCTTAAAAATATTTTAACTTGCACCTCTACATTCTGAAACCATACTAAGTTTTTCAAGTGCTTTCCATCTTCAGACCCATTTGAATTCAAATTCCTTTTGTGAAAGAACAGAAGACATCAGAACAAGAAATGACAACCTCCAGTTGTGTGGGGACAGGCCAGCTGTCATTAACTGCGGTAGAGCACTACAGTATATTATACAAACAGTGAGAAATGCTTCAAGATACACTTCGAACTCATTGACTGGCAGGAACATATTTCAGACTTGCTTGAATTCTTACTGGTCCCTGTCTGCCACGGACATGGAATTGCAGACATGGAGGCACATAAAATCAGCTAAAGCTCCAACAGATTTCAATTCCAAAGGCTTTACTTATTCTGTGCCTTTTCAGTCACTTGGAATTTCCCTCACCATCGTCTTCTATGAAGATTAAAGCAAGTTGAATACTTTTATTAATTTCAAAGACTATATCCAGCCTCTAAATTTCTTCAAAGGGAACTTCCAACAGATAGCTCAAGCCCAAAGAATAGCCAAAGGTGTTTCTCTGAGAGCTGTTGGACACTGATTGCTGCCGGTGCTGCATTCGGATTTTTAGAAGATCTGCACCTTTGAGAAATGCTCCCACAAAGTGTATGCAACTAATTCCACCATTGAACTGTTTTTTACCTGTAGCATCCTGCAGTCAGAGCTCATGTTGAAAACAGCAGAAAGGCTGAATTTCCCAGTCATGACCTGGATGTTTAATTTTTGTTAAGCTCACAAATTCTTAGAGAAGCATTTTTTTTTTCCTTATCCACACAATAAAGTTAAAATACAGATTAAGAAGTGTGTGGATTTACAGCCTGTTTTCCATTGGAGTCTCTGTATGTTCTAAGGTAAGTTGCTTGATGCAGTGCTCTCTCTGTAGGTGTTCAAGCAGAGAAATAGCGCAAGATGTCTGGGCAGTTATTACGTTCACAGCTTCATTTACTGTGCACTGACTTCTCTGTGCAAACAGGCTTGGATTGAGCAAGATCAGGAGAAGAGTGTGTCTAATTGACAAGTTACCATGGAACTGGAAAAGAATGGAAAATAGCAAAAGAGAAAGTTACAACTAAGTTGTAAGGGAATAGTGTTCATCCTATTGCCTTTTTAAAATTTATTTTTCATGTGGCAAGTGGCTGGCTGCTGCCCAGACTTTCAGAGTTGAGTGCCATAAACAAATGCAAGAAGATTCCCTGATCTACTTCCTTGAAACTCTCTAAAATGCAAATGACCCCTGACAAGCAGATCAAAGGCTCCTTCCTTTCCAAGAAGCTGGAAAAGAATGGAAAGGGGCAAAAGAAAGTTACAACTAATGTGAGACAGAGAGAGTTGCTCTGATGCTCATCACTAGGCATCACTGGTACCAGGCACGGAAATGCACGTGCTCTTACCTCCTGTGACATCTCCTGTGTTTGTGGGGAAAGGGGAATAGCTCTGGAAATATTCAGAAAGGCTCAGTACAGCTTAGGTAAGTTAGTCTCCCTTTTTTAAAGTTATGGCAGAGGTTTTCAATGTATGGTCTGTGAAATCAGGAAATAGGTCTGCAAACATATCTGAGAAGAGTGAACCTAATAATGTTAGGAGGCTGCAGCTTATCCTCAGGTCTGAACTTCCTCTGGGGAAGCTAGTGAAAGTCTGCAAAGCAGCAGTCCTTGGCTGGGGAGAGGTTCTTACTGGGCACCTGGACACTTCAGCGACTGCTTAAGAGTAACATGTGAAATACCATAACTAGGGTCTGCATAAATATGGTCAGCAAAGACAAGCAGCTCTGTGTTTGCTGTGTGGGGTCAAGAACACAGACAGGAGCTGGCGTTTTACAGATAATTTCTCTCTTATCCATTCATACCTTAACTCATTCTCAGCTTACATCTGCTCCTTGTAGCTTCGTCTACCTGTATAGTTGCACCATTACAATAAAAACAGCACAGTTTTACACCTGCTCACTTTGCAGTCTATGCAAGATCCCTCTGACCAGGCAGCTCTGTGTCAATGGATAAATGGACTCACAGCACACATGCAGACTTCAAAAAAAGCTTCAAAAAGTTTCTCGGTAAGGAAAAAAAAGCAAATTAGGAAAATCTCAATATATGATAACTCTATTCATACATCAGTTTCAATTTGCCATATCAGATTATGTTGCACCTGGGTGTTTGATGTTGTCAAGGATGATTTAAAGTGCAGCTTATCTGTTAACACAAACCCTCACATTCCCTCAGACTCTTCAGTGCAAAGATCATATCTTCGACTTTCATGAAGTGCCTGAAAAAGAACCCTAAAAAGCCATGAAAAATACTAATATTATCTTTGGAAACAATGATGTGACATATGAAGTGAAATAACATTGCATTTTTAAGGGAAAATTCTCTATATTTGAGGACAAGATAATTAAAGCAAATACAAACATGATAATTCCATTTTTTTCCACAATTTCAACCCACACACTGAAGGTATGTTTCATCTCAGCTGTGTCATGTTCAAACCATAGGCAAAAATTTTCAGTGTCAGAAAGTGAAAACTGCAATTTTTAGTCAGTAGATTAAAAAACTGTTTCTGTAGCCGATTAATCTATGATGAATGCTTTTGCTTACTGTAAAAAAAAAAAAAAATCTCTGCTTTAATCTAGTGATTCTAATTTTTAAACACTCTGCTTTAGTATGCTTAAATCATGTTGCCTGTGGAGACTAGGAGAAAAATCACACTAAATATGAATTACTCTTTACGATTGTCATGTTTTAGAGTCATGAAAGCTTAATCCTCACATTAAAAGACCTAGTCTATCCCAAAATTCTCATCCTCGAGGCCAAAAACCAGAAATAATATAAGAACTCATGGAACATGATATGAATATTAGCATATTTAAAATGCAAAAACTTTATCAGATGGCTGTAGCAGATGCCATCAAAAGCAGAGCAGAACAAGCTATGTGTAGTAGTATTTGAACAAACGCTTTCCTGTCTGGAACCAGTTGTGATTTGTAGAAAATCCGTAAAAGCCTGATTTAGAACAGGTTAATCATGCTGGTAGTCCAGATCCCATTCCTACTGTATCCCCGCACTGTTATTTTGCAGTATTTAAAACAACGAATTCTCAGCTCAGAACTTGCAGTGCTAGACCTTTACAAGGAAACACAAGGAATGTTAATGGTGCTTCTCAAAGAAAGAATTCAACCAGAAGAGTCCCAGTCTCCTCTTGACACTCAAAAATGCTACTGACATCCCAAAAAGCAGCTTCTTACACAAAGAAGGAAAAGACAGACATGAAGTAGGATAGTAGTATATCAGGAGGAATGCTTTTTGACTTTTCATGTTTAACAGGAAACTTAATTGTGTAAATATGTTATGCAATGCATCAAAAATTGAATCATAGAATATTACATTATGGGAAAGGTTCTAAGTTAAGGATGTTCTCCTTAAGAACATGACCAATATCGTATTCCAAAATGTGTTCAGGTAGTCTGTGGAGTGAAAGCACATAAAGTGAGAGGAAAGGATTTTGCTACACTAGTAATGAATTAAAAATGTCTCATGGGTACTTGAACTGACTCATGCAGTTTTTGGTGAAATCAGGAGCAGAAAGGAAACAGAGCCCACTCAACCACTCCTACAAGATTCCTCATTTTCCTGCTTTTTGGTCGTTTTTTTCTTTTTTAATTTGAGTGAAATTTACTTCTTTGGGAAAGGCCATGGAAAGAACATGAAAGCATCAAGTGTCCAGATGGTTCACACTAATCAGGGACTCCGTCTTGTGGCCACCTCACAAGATGAGGGCTGAGGGCACCAGCCAAGTCACATGAGAGGTCATCATGCACTCGCATGATATCCCCCAAAATCTTCACTAAAGCTGAATTCTTCTCTTGCCACAATTCTGGAAGGAGTGCAGCACCAGGCTTGACTTGTAAAAATTTAGGCTGAACTCAAGAGGATTTAGGTATTTTTTTTTTCTCTCCACCTGTGATGCTTGGGATAATTTTTCATGAGGCATTCATGAATTCTAGAATCTCAGGCAATAGTAGTCTTCTAGCCAGGAGTATAATTATGTGGGAGAAATATGAAAGGTGTTTTTGACTTCCTACAGTTACCTACAAAGCAAATGACTGCTTCCACTAAGAGCTTGTCATAACACAAGAGCCCTGCTCAGCCCCTCCGTAGAGCGATTGACATGTACGCAGGGCAGAGGCAAAGGGCAAATTGTGTATGCTGCTCCTGCCTCTGAGCAGGAATCCTGGGGGGCACAGACGGAGCACAGGACACCTGGCAGGGGAAATGTGGTGGATTCAGGAGTGGAGAAAGAAAACTGAGCTTCTCACACAACTGTCTGCTCTTAGCAGAAAGAGAATAGGGAAGAGCAGGCAGTGAGGAATATCAGAACCACGGGACAGACATGGTGTCTGACACTCGGAGCACCATCCTTTACACGGAGACAGTGGGATGCTGCCAGGGAGCTCATGCAGTGGGATGCTGAAGGTATGCACAGAACAGGCTCTTAGCGAGCCAAGAAGCATGAATGCACTTTGCTTTATGTCAGCGTGAGAGGAAAGCTGTAGCTGAGGTTATGTTGCCATGGATGTACAGAAAAAAACAGAGCAAAGCAGTTCTCCTATGAGGTTTGCCAGTCTTTAACTGAAGGTGTTGGCCAACAACCACTGCTCTGTTGTACTTAGGCAGCAGTGCAGCTGCTAGCACTGCATTTCAGGAATATTCAGAACTCATTAAGGACCTCCTGGGTCCTTCCCAGTCCGGTTTACACTACTCTTAGGTGTGGGAGATGTGTTTTCTGATCTTCTTTTTTAACTACCATCTGGAAATTTATTTATCGACTTACTGTGCCTATTCAAAGCAATTGTGGGCAATTGAATGCACTTTGAGAACTCCTGAGAGTTCTCACTTTTGAAAAGCCACAGACAGAGCTACTCACTGGAAGAAAGTCACATTTTGGCAGAGATATCAATTGGTTAATGGTTTTGTTTCATCATAGAAAATGAGGCCAGAGACCTGAGATATAAAGGAAGTCTTTTAATAGCAAAGCAAAATGAAAGCTGGGAATTGCTTCAACCCACTAGTGTGAGGACTAAAATTTTTTTTTCAGTGAAATCAAACATAGCAAGTTTATTTTGTGCTTCTATTCCTTACTGTTTTTTTCTTTAGTCACTGTATTTTCAGTTACTCGAAGGCCCATTAGTTTATTTTCCTCTCAGACGCATTTGTTTCAACTCTTTGTCCTTCTTATTTAGACACAGGGTATTTTTAAACATCACTTTTGGGGATCCTAATCTTTGCACTGCTGTGGATGAACCCATTTAAAGACTGTCAAGCAAACCCACTAGATGAATCCTCTAAACACATTTCCGCTTGTGTTATTTCTTTCACTTTCATACATATCTGTGGCCCATTACTTCTCCTGACAAGGGAAATGCATCCACTACCACCGAAAGGGTACAATATGCATATCTGTAGATTATGGCTTTCTTTTCTTATACAAAAAACGAAGGTACTGGAGTAACTGGTTATACTGGAGTTAACTGTATGTTCCTTTATTCATAATTCTAATATGCGTGATAAATAACTGCAGCTATCATGAGGTGTGTGCCTGATTGGCAAATTACCGTGTCTTTGAGTGCAATAATGCACACATTTCCTAGATAAGGCAGAGCTAGAGATAAGCATTTTGTAGTTGAGTACAGAGTGACCAGAATGAAGAGACTAAACAGCTCAACTTCATTAACTTGCCTTTCATAGACCTTTTAAACCATTATTATGCTTCTATCAGTATCAATTTTCAGCAAATCACCATTTCATTTAAACTGGAAGGAGCTATACAAATAAAAGAAAGAAAAATGACTTTTCTGAAAGCTGAATTGCACATCCCTGGAGATGACAAGAAGTGTTAACATTCAGGAGCTTCTCTCCTGCTTCCCATTCTTTTTGATTCTTGCACAATTTTCCTCTCAAAATTGCCTCTGACATAAGCTTAACTCACTGTAATAGTTGTTGTGGTTTATGCTTTGACAAGATGCAAGATGAAGATAAATAAGTTTTTTAGATCTTGTTTTCTAATTCCTCACAGATTACTGGTCTTAAGATAAATTCTGAAGTCTGTGAAAAGCAACCAAAAATTAAGAAAAAGGTAAACTAAACAAGCAATAGAATAAGAGTATTTTTTCACATAGCACTAACACAAATGGATACAGCAGAAATTAAACTGACAAAAGATAAGAGGCTTCTTTTTAGGGCCCTAAGGGAGCCTAATTAACTTATTTCCAAATGGGATAGAAGCATCATACTGATTTTACTGTCAGATATTTGGCTAGAAATCAAGAGCTTCAAAAGACATTAATGGGCAAAAAGGTAACATCTGACAATATAGCAGATAGGCTCATATAAAGTGTGAGCTCCTTAATTTAAGAGTTCCTGAGGACATACTGAGAGCAGACAAATTATGGGCTGCAAAAACGAATCTGAGGTAAGTACCAAAGATTAATCATACCAAAAATAGACTATCAGCAATTTCCTTTCCATGTAGTAAGAGCTACCAGCAGTCTGAAAAATGAGCAATAAGGCTCAGAAAATAGGTTGCAGGGTTTGCTCTGACCTGCTGTGGCTGCCAGAGGATTCAAGCCGTCAGCATATAAGCATTGCATGTAAGTACATGAAATCATTACTGGGTATAGGCACGCAAACTCCTCATTTCCATTTATTACTTTTTCTGCCAAGGTCATGAAAAAGCATCTGATGAATGTGCAATATTCCTGATGATGTTACAACTGACAGAGCAGGCCACATGCAAGCCTTCATTTATTTCATATTGCTAACCAACTGATGCACTTTCCAAAGGTGAATTTAGGTTGGTGTTAACTTCTATGATATTCTACTTTTGATTGGCAGTGTTGCCAGTGCCATCTCCTACAGCAAAAAATGGTCCATCATCTTCAGGAATTTACCATATATAAGCCAGAAAACTTAAACCATGTTCTTTTTTTTTTCCACAAGAATATATCAGAAGGGGAGAAGGTTGTTAATGGTACAACATGCAGTTTTTCTGAGACAAAAAGCTTCCTAAAGGAATGATATTTATAAATAAAATCTACTGTACTATGCTAATTAGATCTGGTAAAGTACAGACCCATTCCAAACATGTATTGTAAATGTAAGCATCTGAATTCTCTGAGGAGAGTAGGTTTGGGAGTAGAAAATCCAAACTCAAGATATTTCAGAACTATGGTGGAGATACTGTGGGTTTCAGCAATACTCTAGAAAGAAGCATGGAGCAAGGACCACTGAATATTTCTGGTTTCAACATATATAACTCCAGTTTTATCACATATAATTTCTAAATAGTCCTGTTGTTTCAACTATAGCTGCTACGATTCCAACTCTCTCTGTTTAAATTTTTTAGCCCTTAGAGCAATAGAATGCAGGAATTATGTAAAAGAGGATCCCTTGAGACCTGCAAAGTCACCATGACTGTAAAGCAAAATTCAGAATGATAGTCAAGGAGAGGACTTAACGAAAATGGCCATTGTAAATGTCAGAACATTTCAGTAAGTTGTTATCTCTACATAGCGATGTAATGACTCTAAGAGAAGAATAGAAAAAAACACCCTCAGATAAAGTCACTGTGAATGTAGTTTCTGTTTCAGGAAAACAAGATTTAAAAAATACAAATAAATATCACTACTGGCCTCTTTGAAGGATGAAAAAAAGGAATAAATACCCAATGACTCTTCATTTATTCCACAGCATTGCTTCTAGGCTAAGATGATATGCAAGCTAATTGCAAGGAAACTGGCTGACTATTCAGAAAGAATAAATCCTCATAGCTCCTCTAACATCATCTGAGTGTTGTGAATGTGTAATTCCTCTCAGTCTGATTCTTCAACACACCTGCAGCATTTTTGGCAGACTCTGGAACTACAGACCAGCTGAGGAAACTGCCTTGAGCAGTGCCAATCATAACATTTTTTTAAATTGTGAAAAATTTAAATTATTCAGGTCTAGTACTGAGTGGAGCCATACAAATCCACTGTATGACTTTCCTTCTCTTTCTCATATTGTACACAGGACACAGGTTCCCAGTGACATATCCAGAGTTATGGCACATCTTTCAGCAGAGTAAGAACCAAAGGCAACTTCTAGTCAACTTCCTTGAATAATGGTCAGTCATTTTTTTCCAAGGCAACAAAACTGCAGTTTCAAAAGCACTTAGCCTTGAGCATTCCTGGACACACTCCTCTGCACCTGGAGCTGGAAGGTATTTGCTGTTCCAAAATGCATTCTTTCCAGGCTTTAAATTTCAAGATGATGTGAACTGTGATAAAAGTTAAGAATGTGTCTGTGAGTAACTGACAGCTACTAACCTTACACCTGCAAGAGATACATGAGCATACATACATGAACACAGAGTTGAAATATGTGCCATATATTCCCACATGTGACATATTTCCCAGTCCATTCTCACCCCTCTCCAGAATCCAGACATGGTTAGGCAACAGTATAAAGGAAAGATGAGACATTCACAGATTGCTGTGGGGAAATTAAATTACATGACATTTTTCTAGTTAAACTATCAATGATCTCTCTAGCTACATGCACAATTCCAGGACCATTTTTTACATTTGGCTTCTCCACTTTATTCCATCAATTGTCTGCATGCCAGTGATAATGTCATAGCATCTCACGGGGTTATTGGTATCCTTGCCTCTGAGCATGACTCTGAATGAGCAGACTGCCAAGGTATCTGACAAGAATAACTAAGCAGGAGGTGGTTTGAATGTCACAGAGGTCAGTATTTGGTAGTTCCTAAATTGCCATGTCTGTGTCTTCCAGTCCCATGACCTGTGAGCTGCTTTCTGCAGTGCTGAAAGCAAAAGAAGAGCAGCATGGAGGTGACTGGGAGAACACATTCACTGGAGAAAACATTCTCATTCTTCACGTGTGCACTGCTCTACTGAGAGCATGAACAACAGAGCTACAGTTTCATTGTAAATGTGGATCAAAATCAGCAAAATTTCTGAAGGAGTTCTTCCTCTGGCTTTAAGGATCTTTGGGTTAGGAACAATCCTTTAAAAAGCATAAAATTCATCTCTCCAGGTCTGATGACAGTCAGCTGGTCCAATATACAAGAAACACGAAGTATTCAGTTTGTGTGTTTGCACAGTATTCAGTCCCCGTCTTGACCACCATAATAAGGTTCATAATAAAATCTCACTCATCCCAGTTCTTTCACAATATGTCTGTTTTCTTATACAGTTACACAGTAAGATGATACATGTTGTAAAGTGCAGTCATCTCCAATAGTTGGTCGGGTGCCTATAGCTGTAAAACAGAAAAGCTATTTGGTCTTATCAGGTCATCTGAGTGACCCATCTGAAATCAGACTGCTGCACTCTGACTGGAAACAGGCCTCAAAATGCATAATTCTTGATAATACCCATATACACACTAGCCCAGCAAGCTAGTGGGAAAGGCAAATGGGAAAGGGAAGGGTGAAAGTATTTAACTTCAGAAGAGATGCACAGATGTTTACAAATATTTCACACCAGTGAGGAAGCCTCAAAGCTAAGAGTTATTTTTCAGACCACTCATTCTAAAATATTACTAGCTGGTTTATAAACTGGGCAAAAATATTTTACCAACATTTTCTTTGCTAAAAATGCTAAGCTGGATCAAAGACACATTTCAGAGATTTATATGGTTCACAGCTCCCAAATTCAGTACAGGAAACATATTCTCCATGCTGTCCAGTCACTTTTTATGATTATGGCCAGACTATTTTTTCTATAATGCAAATCATCATATTTTCTTTGTTAAAAATGCTCAGCACTACTGACATCTTCTCAAAGCATTTGATGTGAAATGTGATAACATGTTTTTTTGGATGTAATTCTGCACACTCAGTAAAATTCTATCTTTTAAATGTTGTCGTTTGAATTATTTTTCTCTGGTAAATTCAGCTGACAATTTCCCACAAGCCCAAACTGCCTTTAGGCAAGGACAACTAGCCAAAAAAAAGTATTCAATGTCATGTAGGTAGAATGTACGTGTACAGGTGTTGCTGCTGTGCAATTCTGCAGAAGTATTTGCAAATAATTTCAAAAGTTCTGGTTCCCAAGCTCAGGAAAAATCACGGTTTGTTGATTGTTTCAAGCACCTTTTCCTGGTAGTACTCAGTTCAAATGTTCTTTCTATTCTTTATCCTGCTCCTAAACAAAATGCTTTTGCATAGTGTTTTGGGCTTTTTTGTGCTTCTTCTTTTACTTTTTTGATTTTCCTGCTCCCCTTTCACAAGCTTTTACTTACAAGCTAACCTGGACTCACCCACTGTCCATTATTGTGTTGTATGCTCAGGTCTGTGCTTGCTCTTGAGAATCATATTATTTCAGATATCTTATAAATGAGCTTAAATTTTCCTGCATTATATTAAGAGACAGGCTATGTTCACATCCAATCTTTAATGAAATATTACTGCTGAAATAATGAGCTGAAGGCATACAATTGCAGGTCATCCTAAGGTTCTGGGTACTTCTTGGTTCCTAAAAAGTCTATTTGTTGTTAAAATTTCATGATACTTCACCTATCAAGCAGCTGGCAGTAAAGAATAATCGGCTCTGTGCAGGCAGGAGGGCATCTTATCTGGAAAACACTTCACAAATATCCTCAGACAGCATGCTGCATGATCATATATTTTTGCTCATAAAGTTACTGTGTCAAAGTACTTTTCAGCAGCATATGAATTACACGTGAAAGCTTTGGCAGAAATATTAACATTCCTTAGCTAATCAGTGAGAAGTGAGGAAATGTTAAAACCAAGACTTGTTCTTGCAGCCACCAAAGAGCATTGCACTGACAAGACCTTAATTTCTCTAGTTATGTTACCATTCAAATAACTGGTTTTACACTTCCACAGCCCAGCTCAAATCCAGCAGTTCCCTCTCAGTTTTCCATCACCATCTCCTTTTACTGCAAAGGCTGCTGCAGCTATTTAGTATTTCCCTAATCAATGTTCATGCAAATTTATCTCACGTGTGTCCCCCTATCCTAAGGTATCTCCTTTAGCTCCACTACAGTGTAAAAAAAAGGCCTCCACAGCAGTTCATGCGGGTGACATGAAAACTAAATGAAACATCTGGTACATGAAAAATATAGAATTTTTGAGTATTTTACTATAATCTAATTGAAATACAGTCTACATCTACAGCCATTTATGCATGACTGAAAATAGTGACACTAGTGAAGACATTTCTTTCAGAGAAATAAGAAAATACCACTTCTGACATCATCCTTAAGGACTATTTTGAGTATAGTCACTTCATTTGCCACTTGTTTTAAGATTAGATAAGTTAAAAGCTGCATTTTGAGTGGCTGAAAATCATAAATAACTACCACAAACTAGGTGCAAGTGTCTGGTGCCTGGAAAACTGTTGTTCTTTGGGGAGACAGTAGATTTTTTTTGTATTTTACCAGTTAAGGTATATTTGGAAGTATGTTAGAAGCCTGCTTTCTTCTGTGGGTTTTGGACAGACATTGCCCAAAGGGCCAGATGAGACTATTTCATTTACTAATGATCTGGATTATGATGACTTTATTCTACCAGAAAGTTAGAGGTAACTGGTATGTGTAAGGAGGTGATTTGAACATTTTCTGTAGTACAGTGAAGAAGAGTGGCAGCTGAGAGTCGTCTGCCCAAGCTGAGGTGTCTGAAAGCTTGTGCACAAGGAAATCATCCTTCCTTCACTTTCCAGCAAGGACCTAGTCACCTTCAGAGAACCACATGTCCCAGCCTAGGATTGGTCAGATAGAGTGAGGGAAGGTCACTTCCACTTTTTCCAGCAATTATATGTTTCCATATAACTTCATAACAATCAAACCACCACCCATCATGCAGAAGTAGGGGGTTATTTAACAGAACGTGTGGGAGCTCAATAACTAATGCCAGATGATTATCTGAGTGATTATCTGATCGATTATCTGATCATTCAGCTGTTACCTCTGTCAGAAACGTCTAAGTACTTGGGAAATAGGTCCTCAGGAGGTCCCTTTCTGAAGGCTCCTTCTTGTTGCAGTACAAGCAAATTCAAAGCTCTTCAGACTGTACATCAGACTGTGCATCTCTACTTTCAGCCTTTATTGTACAATAGACCTGTGCAGTGATTTCCTTCAGCTATCCCATTGTTGACTTAATAATCTTGTCTTTAAGTGTATGACTTAAGTGCTTGACTCTGCATAACTAATTTGCTTAATTTAACCTCAAAGCCAAAATGATATGACTGAAAAGCTCAATATTTATTCTTAATTTACATTCCAACAGAAGAAAGTAATTCCTATACTCCTCTAGTGTTTTACAGAAGTGGAACTTTTCAACAATAGAATTTCAGCAGGGCTTATATCACCAAAACCAAGGGTAGGACCTACATTGCCCATGGTGTCTAACGAGCTTCAGCTGTCTTTCTTTAGCAGTAGATTTTTAATAGTACCTCACAGGCTTATTACTCTTACAACCGATTACCTTTCTCTTTGCCCAAAGTACTAAGGTTCAAGACAGATTCTGACAAAGTATTGCAGGATTTGAGATCGAGGAAGTACTTCAATGCTGCAAATATTCACTTCTAATTACTTTCAAGAAAAGGCTTGATGAATTTAGAGCTATGATTTTAGCAGAGGGCACCTTGTAGCAATCACCTCGACCTACTCCAGCTTCTTTTCTAGCCACAGCTTAATGCTGATAGTCAACACAAATCTAGCAAAGTCAAACCCACAACCCAAAGCACGTGGAGCCACCACCAGGTAAAACCACGTATCAGGTAACAACTTTCACTCACCTCTTTTCAGAAAAACTTCTAAATGTTAAAGAATGGTCTCCTCATACAATGGCTTTGCAAAGGTAATGAGCTCCCTGCCTACAAGTTCTTTCAATCAGGGTAACTGGTGTGTGTGATATATCTAAACCCAATACTTTTAAGGAAGGAAGAATGGTCTGTTAGGTTCCTTTTAACAGCCTTTTGAGCATGCAAGTCCTGCTAACATTTCTGAGATACCAAAACAAGGCCTGGCAATATATAGAGGGCAAATATTCGGGAACTTTCAAGAGCTAAAAGAAAATATAGTTTTATGTTTCAGAATAATACAGCAGAATCTAACCACTATGGAGACGAAAAAGCAATAGAAACAGACAATAGAAATAGAGAATAGAAAAGACAAAGACGTGTCTCAAATCTCTTTTTACTAAGTTGGAGAACAGATGGCTTCACAGATGAGAAAAGGGGTAAAAAGCATTTTTTGGTTTGTTTTTTTCCCAAGAAGTGTAGTCTCACAGCAGACACAATATAGTTTATGTATTTGTCTCAGGAGGTTGGTCATACAGCCAGGTCTGAAAAACTGTGCTGTAAGGCCAAGTTCCTCACTTAGATGCACATACTTAATTCCCACTGAGAAGACAAGCCCTAATACATCCCAGAGTAGTAACTGATCCTTTTCTGTTCTCTGGTTTCCTGGTTGCTATTAATGGGTGGACTAGAACCAGAACACCATTTACTACTTGTCAAAGTTCCCTACTTACATGCAAAACTCTTGTGGAATTAATACATTTCAATAATAATGCTTCATTTCTCTTTAAAAGTTTGCTACAAATTAACTCCTAATTTGGTGAAGCAAGTGCACAAAAAATACAAATACACAGACACTCTTAACCAACATCATAACATAATATCTCAAGAAATGAGCATTGCACAATAGCTTGAATGTATTTGAACTGGTTTCCATTAATTTTTATATCCCCAGCTCAGTAATGCTACGAACACACTCCTTCCTGTTCTGGTGCTTAAGAGAGGGTAAATGGTACCTTGAGACCTGTATTTTACTACAGAGACACAGAAACAGAGACATTTGTGATATTAAACGTGCTCAAGTGCTCAGAATTACCGTGAAACACGTTTATCCTGTAGCTGAGGGAAGCAGTGACCCCCTCTGCATTCACAAGACACATTAAGAGCTCTGGCAGACCCTGACCGTGACAGGCTTAGTGTGGCCCAACAGAGCAGAGAGAAGCCAGGATTAACACAGCCATATATCCAATTTTATGTATATCACTGCACACAGTTTCACAGTAGCATTCTCCTCAGAAAGCTCAGTGTGTGCAGAGGAATTCTGTCTACAACTAATGGGACTGGGGTCAGATTCAGCCTGAAACGTGTCACTAAGCTGGTAACACACAGGCACTGTGGCCAAATATCCACCATTCAGCCTAGCAGAGCACAGGACACTGGGTCCTTGTTTAGTTCATCATCTGCAGTACATTCCCACTGTGCTCTGGACACAGTGTCACCATGTAGCCTGAAGGAAAGGTAGTAAGGGTATATGTTTGCTTTTATTGAGGAACAAGAAGACTAACAGCTTAGTAGACTTTAGAACAATCATACTTAAACACATCATTTTACTGGCACATCTTTAAAAGCAAAATAGATCTACTCTGCTGTCATTGTGCAGAAAGGAAAAGGAATCTAAAACTCTTTTATAATCTCAGTTTTTGACATTTTTGGCATGATTCACCATTTGCTAACTGTAGTATTTTCTTACTATAAAATAATTTGGATGCTAAGAATTATAATCTAAAAAAGACAAGTTGATTTCAATTTAAAAAATGCAGAGATCACTTTTTTTAGCACTATGAGAGGAATAAAATTATGTAAATATCAGTCTGTACAGAATTTAGACATAATGGAATAGCATTTGAGCACCCATGCCATTATCAACTCTTGGACCAAAGTATGGACTTTTGGGACCACGTAGCATGGGTAATTTTCTCATGTGGTTTATCTGCCACCATATAAGAAACAAATGCTACAGCCAGGTTCTAAACCCACAAAATTTCAAAGTTTGAGTCCAAGAGCTTGAGCAAAATGGTTCCTCCTTTTACTAAACTAGATATGTGCCTGAACATCCCTTCACTCTGAATTCAGACCAGATTCAATGTCCATTTTCATAAGCTGCCTAGTCATAATTTCAAATTTTGGTTTCTGTTCATAACATGATAGCATAGGCTCAGTTCTGCTGGGGGAGGCAATTCTAATATGAAGAAAAAGTAATTTTTAAGATCCGTCCACAAATCTGGAAGCTAGCCTGCTGAGCTGTAAAATCTTTTTCCACCCTTTGTTTCTTTCTTCCAGTCCTTCAGGTCTTTCTAGAAATAATCTACTCAAAGATAAGCAATAGTGTAGGAGCATGTTTTACAAACATGCTTTCAAAATGTGGAGCATATATTCAACAGACATAATCCAAATTTAATAGAAAGATTATCTCAATTTGACAATTGTAATGTTATCACTTTGATGTTATAAAATGCCTCCAATTTTACAATGGCAACATTTACTATACAAACTCATTTTGCAAGGAATAGCTTTGTAGTTGTAATAATCCTCTTGACAGATTTAATGGTAATTTTCAAAGCTGAAGAAACAACACTGTTTATTCCTTTTACTGTTAATTTGAACAGAACATTAAGAAAAGGAAAAAATGTATTTAGCTTAGTACCTCTCAATTTCAAGAGTATTTTGTTACAGCTGGCACCTTTAGGAAAACCCTAAATATGCATTTTTCAGAGTGATGTGGAAGAAATCAGATAATAATAATTCCCCCTTTAGCAATGAAGGAAAAATGGTTTTCCACCTTTTTTCAGTTTCTTTTACATCAAAGCTACCCCCAGTGCCTCTCCAAAGTGAAGTCAATGAGAAAGGTGTATCTGCTTAAAGTCTGTAAACCCACAAATTGAAGCTAGTATATCTACAAAAATACATACACACCCACCTTTTTGCTCACTAAGTGGGCCATGGGGACAAAAAAAAAATTAGACAAATAAATAAATGCATTTAAAACTGTAGTCATAGTTAAGTAAGGCTTTCTATTTTTCTATATTAGATTTTTTTTCTCCTGTTTTTGTACTATGGAAGCAATGAAAGTGTAAAAGTACATAGTTTTCCTTAACGCTTCTGGTAGTCTTCTTTGCATCATTTAGTAATGGAGCAGAGGGAGTCCCAGTTCAAAATAAACAAAACAAAACTTTGCATATAAATATATTTAAGCAGAAAACTCATTGATCTCTCTCTCAGACCTGACTCTTCATATCAATACCTCATGGGAAAAAAGCATTCAGATTCTTGTGAAACAACAGCACGATAGAGTGGCTCTGAGGTGATAAATGGAGATGGAAAATGTTCAGTCCAAAGCTGCAGACAGAAAAATGCACATCAAATTACTGTCCAAAAGTTGCAAAATTTCTGTCCAAAGGTTAGAAACCTCCTATAAGCCTGAAGTAGTTCTGGTCAGGATTTGGGGCACTCTTAAGTCCTACAGCACGAATGCAAGCAGGTTGAAAAGAGAATATGACCTGCCCCCAGTGTTTACCTGATTTAGTGAACTGAAGCCCAGTTCCAAAATCCTGCCACCTTTTGGATTTCTGCATCCTTCAAGAAGAGCATTTGACTGACAATATTTGGACAGGAAAAAATTTTGCTAGGTTTGAACACTTTGGATTTCTTGTGGTCCAGAAATGAACCATACCAAGGTGCCCTCTTTTGCTAAAGGCAAGTGACATGGCACCTCAAATGCAAGGTCATCTGTGCTTATGTGTATTGATTTTGTCTCTTTATATCCATAGGTATATGTAAAGGAGTGGCTGGAGTGCATGCAGGCTTGTCTTGGAGCAGGTGACAAAACAGCAGAGATATCACACTGAAGCAATCTGATTGTTTCCTGTGAAAAGCCAAGTAACCTTGGTGGCTGGTCAAAGCACAGCCTTTGCCACAATCCCCTGATCAACAAACCAGGGGCCAGTAAGGCAGGCAGGAAACTGGACACAGTGGTGTCTGAAGGCGTTGCGATGAGTAGTGCACAGCCCCACTGGCAGGCAGTAACCAGTGGCATCCCTCCTGTCAGTCAATAAATCTATCTATCTATCTATCTATCTATCTATCTATCTATCTATCTATCTATCTATCCAACTAACTATTAATAGAAACACACAACCTATATCCAAGGTCTGAGAAAGGATGGCATGAGAAGAGGTAGGTTTCTTCCAGAATACAATTTGGGGATTGTTATTAGTACTAGTAATGAAAATTTTCTCTGAAGATAAGCAAAAACGATACTCAGTTGTTCCCTAGGTTCCCATTTTAATTTATTTTTTCCTTCTTTCACAGAAACAAATTTACTGTAATTGAAAGGAATCATTTATGATTCACACATCTTATCAGCAGGGTGTTGTGGGAGGACAGATTAGTGAGTTTTATTGCTGTGTTTCTTATGAAAGAATGAGACAAGAGAAATAATAACCCAGAGCGTTCATAGCAGTGGAGAAGGAGATAATCTTCAGGGTGACCTATTTTGGGATTCTGAAACACATAGTAGAGGAAGGTGCCCTTCTGAGCTGTGGAGTGCCAGACATATTATAATGCAATTTCTTTATTACAAGTTATTTACATGCATTGGGATTTATACCAGTTTTGTTTAAGGCCTTTACTCACTCACTGTTCTATGTGCTATGCTATCTTTTGAGAGAAATAAATTCACAAATATAAACAAATGTTTTATTGTCCAGAGGAGAATTTTCCCAAGTTATCAAAACTTATTTCCACTTCTTCTCAAGTCACTAATAACAAAGCCACTGTCCTGGCAGGAAAAGACTGCAAGTTTTTCAGAATCATACCAAAAAATCACCAAGTTAGGTTATGTTAAATCAGAGAAGGTAGAGAAAAGGAACAGTAACATTAAGACATGCAATGCAAGGCAATTTCTTCATCTTTCAGCAAGGAATGTCATTTAACAGTGTGATGCAGAGAGACTGTTTGGTGTCATCATGGCCATAAATGTTGGGTTAAGTTGCCTACTGAAGGCAATGGACCACTTCTTGTTTATCTTTCATATGTCTGTGACCACAGCCTTTCAGTCAAAATCAATACCTTTTCCAGAAAAAATTAGAAGGTGGTAAAGACTGTATCTGCTGGTTTATGCTGACCCTGAGTATCTAAACACCATTATCAGGCAGTACCAACCCAAGAGAGGAATCCAGCCTATGCACAAACTATATATCATCGTCCCCAACTTGTGGATGTTTTGGTTTTTGTTATCAATTACTTCATCTTGGCCCTATGGTGCTGCCACCTTTTCACATATCAAATTCCAGACTAGCACAAGCAGCGGACTGTTCCAGCTGAGGAATGGTCATGGTGCGATTTCTGCTGCTAGCCTGTCTGCAAAAACCTTCAGATGCTGTAATTGCTACAGTAAATGATAACTTCAGGGTGTCTTCATGCCTCTAACAACTTGTTCCCATCTTGGACGCCCACATCATGTTTACACCCAGAACAGTTGATGACTGGCAGTACACACTCCCTAAATAGCAAACTTCTGAACTGAGCATGTACTACAGGACACCAGTGGTTTAATTTTGTGTTTTGTTGAACATGAGGCTTGTTAGAAGAGACAAGCAGAATTTCATATTCTCGATCCCTGCAGAAATCCTTCTCAGCCAGAAGTACAGGCCAATTTAATCCTCAAGGAGAAAATAACAAAAAGAAAAATACGTGAGAAAAGATGAAAAATTATTTTTTCTGATGAGACACTTCTTCAGTAAATTAGTTTTTCAAGAAATCTAGCATAACATTTCTATATGGATGGACCTGAATCTCAAAATCCATGCTCAGCCACTTAGTTCCTGTCACAGACCAGGGCTTAAAGGCTGAAGTTTCTGAGGAAAGCCCCAACACACAGGAACTGACCGACTCACTTCTAAATCAAGAGCTCCATTCTAGGCAAATAAAACACACAGAGTTATGAAATAGAAAAAAGAAAGCAACACATTGTGAGCAGCACAAAAGAACACAGATTTTGCTGTGAGATGGCTGGGATTTCTCCACTTTGTATTTCCTGCCATTTTTCCTCACATGGGGCTGTTTTATCAATTAGCAGCACATGTGTGAAATAAAGGTTCAGTTAAATAGAGAGAACCAGCACAATTATGCACATTAAAACACAGAAAGATACTGGCATTCATTCAGTATTATAATCTGCCTCCAGAAAGCAGTGAACACTCTGTGACACAAAGCCATACAATTGTTTCTAAAGATTTTCTCCAGAGACCACTATTGTTCAAGCTGGAGATGTAACTTCGCTCTCTTGAACAGATTGCTGTGGAGAGACAGGGCACTGTCCATTGGCTTCCAGTTCCAAGAGATGAAAACAAAAGTTGCCTCTCTGTACATTATTAACTGCTCAGACTTATACCATAAACAGCGTTAATTTCAAGAACAGGAAAGTCCATATCCTACATAAAGGTCAGTGAGAAAGACAGCCCTCTAAACACTGAAACAAAATGTTTTTGACATTCTAAAGCTCTTATTTGTTCCTTCTTTTTTCTCAGCAACTCGGCAGTCAGAAGTTCTGGGTCACAACTCATCTTTTTTACTTTTAATCCTCCTTCTCATTGCATTCTGCTGCTTGCATAGCCCAGTGTCTATGCAGCTTCCACTGTCACCAGAGCTCAGCATTACCCCACTAATGCACTGGATGCCTCCCATAGGCCAGACTCTCCTTTTTAACAAACTGCATATTATATGATTTATATCTAAGCTTAATAAACATCTATTTTACTGTAATGGTATTGGAAATGGAAGACAGCTTTCTGACAAACTCAAACATACTCTCAACTCATATGGACACAGAAGGATTCATTAGCTACTAGTGCAATTTCAAACCATGGCATATCAATTTCTGCTATTTCTAGTGAGAGGATACTTGATTTCTTCATTGTGGTGATTGAAATTAATGATAAAGAAATTGAAATCCAATTATTGAGCAAGGTGGATGATTGATTCAACTTTCTGGAGAGGAGCAGTTCACCTGTTTAATCTCCCATCAGAACACTTCTGTCAAGATATGATTAGTCAACAAAGAAGTCCTACTTTTGGGATTTTTTTTTCCAGAAAATGGTGATTATATAATTCAGGTAGAGTTAAGGTGCGGAAATGTTGGAACCACAGTCATAAAAGACAGAATTACTTGGAAATGTATAAATATACTTCAGATTTGCTCTTCACATACTCACAGACCCATAGTGGGAAAGCAGAATTGATACTGTAAGAAGTGCAGTGAAAGCTGAAGGCAATAAACATTTCCAGTCCTCAGTTTCATCTTGAAAGCTTCTGAAATCTGTGCATTTCCTCTGCAACAACTTTGCACTATCGGCCTGCAGGAGGTGGCATTTAGAAAACACTTGTTAAAATGAGACTGACCCTACACTACACATGCCCACGTGGGTCTAAAATGTTTGTGGGCCTCTGTTTGCTAAGGAATATCCCAGTGCCCAATCTCTCATGGTGGCCATTTGCACAGGAACTGTGATTACACAGCACAAACACAATTACAGAGTCTGTAATTCCACCCAACCTGGACTTTTGTTTAGCAAGGCAGAATTAGCCATTACTCATTCTTAGAAACCATCCGAAGTTACTACACATGGTCAAGAATGATGATACACAAAACACATGGTGCCCAGTAAGATCACACCAAGACAATGGTTGCAACTGCTGACACGAGCCTGGTTTTGTTACTAGCACTGTGGAGCTCTGCAGATTATATCATTCAGATGGTTTCTATACCTGGCATCCATTCAACCTGCACATATACTTATCCACCTCCACCTGTCTGCTTAGCCAAACCAGTAATGGGGGGAAAAAAAAAAAAGCCAGGCAGCATATAAATCCATCTGCACTGAATACAGAAAGTTAATTTTAAATGCTGTGCAATGGAGAAGTACTTTAGATTTCAAAATGGAGACACTCCCATTTAGAGAAGCAGGGAACTCAGTCCGCAGTAGAAACAGAAAAACTGAACACTCTTACATGTTTAAGCACAGCAGATACCAGCAGGATACAACATTTCAAAACAAAACCAGCAGATATACAGCTGTCTACTCAATCCTACCATCAGTCAGTATTGTCTTGCACTATTAGCCTACAGTATCTATTTTCTTCAAAACTATGTTACAGGGTCCTTGCTTCCTCAAACACAATGGCATCAAGACCCCAGAGTTTATTGACAGGGGATATAAGTGAAGATACAGCGGAGGCACATACTCAGTGGAAAAAATATATTTAATTTTCCAGAATAAGAATTCTGGCATGGGCCACTGATAAATATGTTTAAAAAAAAAAAAAGAAAAGAATCATTATACTCCAGGGATAATGATTTAATTCTTTTTCTCTTTTAAAGAAAGATAATCCTCAAGCTGAAGGTAAAATGCTTTCTCAGTCTTCGCATTATGACACATAGCCTGGCAGTATTTGAATGGGATAGAGAGATGGCCTCTCCTTGACAAATTTTATGCAGCTATACGTAGGAGAAGGTGTGGGGTTTTGTTATATTCTGCTATCCTATAAGCTTTGGAGTTATGCATCTTCCTGAGTTGTGTTGTTTGCCATATTATGTTCCTGTAATGAACCACACGCAACTCTTCTCTTTTCCTGATATGGGGGAAGCACCAGTTATTCACACTGCCTAACTCCTGCAGAGCTGTGATTCCAAGGTTTTCCTAGAACTGTAACCAAGATGGAAAGACTTGTAACCAAGGTTTTGAGGTTGCTAAGAATTAATTATGAATGGAAACGTGTGCGAGAAAAAGAGACAGCACTAGAAGAAACAGCAGAACAAGGGTTAAAAAAATAATGTAATGAACAAGGCAGTTCCCAGTCAATCACACTGAGGAATGTGTCAAACCCAGACAACACACACTGTGATAAGACCACAGCAGAAATTACTCATTAATGTAAGTCAATCTGAGAACAGAAGAATGGACGGCAACAAGGCTGCAGAACATCATACACACCATTCCCTCCTCTTATCACAACAGGAGAATAAACACTACTCCTAAATGGATATGAAATATTTCTTCAAAAAGTAATTCATCACGGCCAACTGTGAAGAACTCCAGAGCTGTGACAAGGACTCAGTAGCCAGTTTCCCTGGCCCTTTGTGTCCCACACAGTGCCAGACCACTCAGGCACACTTGGTGCCTGTGGTAAGTGGAAGTAAGACTGAGCACAAGTAAAATCAACTTACTCAGAGCTTTTGCAGGCAACTTTCACCTTTCCCTTCCTTTTAGAACTGATCTGTTTTGCTATATCACTTACCAACAAATTTCTCTGTATAATAACTAACACCATACAGCCACATCCATAAGGGTGATCTGTCTTATGAGGTCTTAAAAGAGTTCAAAAGATTTTTAACTAGATAATAAAGTCATCTAGAAATTAATATTCATCAGTATAATGTTATTAACTTCTTTTCCCATTACAGATTTTTTTCCTATAACACATATTCCTCAACAGTTCTTGGGCAACGGGAAAGAGCAGAGCTTTTCCATCTTCCTGAACTCAGACCACACGTAACTGTAGATGAAATGAAAGAACGCCAATCAAGCAGGCTGTGACACTGATTGCTTTTGAGTTTTCATTATCTGTCTGGAGTAGTTGAGAACCATGCTGTGCATTCATGGGAACAAACTGTTTGTTAGTGGTGTCAACAAGGAGGTTCTGAAATATTTCATAGTTTTGAAACAACAGCTATTATTTTAACAGCACTCATTTTCCAGTTACTGTGGTAAGCACACCACCCTATGTGACTGAAGACTGAAGAGTGTAAGAATGGGATATTTCAGGAGGTCAGGCTTCCAGGCAAGAAACTGAGCATCATGACAAAAGCTGCCAAAAGCCTTCTGGAGAGTTTATGGTGAGAAAATAACAAAGCTCTTCAAGAAAAAACTGGGAGGTCCTCTTTCTCTGAAAGTTGCCATGCAAAATTTAAACATGGAAACTTCCTAATGAGCACTGTTATTGTTTTCTGTTTGACACAGAGGGTAACAGAAAGCAGATGTTTCTGCATAGCCATCTTTAAGGAAAGGAAAGGAGAGGAGAGATGGATGAGGGACAAAGGCAGTTGGACATAAACACTATGGCTTCAGAGTACAAATTTATTTACAATATGCATACAGTTGGGAAGGGGGAAAAAAAGCAGCAAAATTATTTTTCAGGAGGGACTTAAGGCATGCACTTAACTTTACACTGAATATTAGCAACAGATAGATGTTAAACAGATGTTTATTTGTAAAAATATTCATAATAATATATCTCCACATATAAGCTTAGTAAATATGTAGGAAATATGTGGTCACATGCCAAATTTAAAGGAGAGGAATACACGTTGGAGGCAAAGGTTCCAAGACAGAGTGGTTAAAACCAAAGACACAGATGTCTACTCAGAAAGGCAAATCACTGAATCATAGAATGGTTTGGGTTGGAAGGGACCTTAAAGATCCACTAAAGCCTTCTGCCATAGGCAGGGACACTTCCCACTTGATCAGATTGCTCAGCGCTCCATCCAACCTGGCCTTAAACAGTTCCAGGAATGGGGCCTCCATAATTTCTCTGGGCAACCTCTTCCAGTGCCTCACCACCCTCACAGCAAAGATCTTCCTCCTAATATCCAAGTTAAGTCTCACCTCTCTTAGTTTTAAACTGTTCCCCCTTGTCCTGTCACTATCTGTCCATGTAGAGCATCACTCTCCCTCTTTCTTTATGATCCTCCTTTGAGTATTGGAAAGCCTCAGTGAGGTTCCTTGGGAGCCTCCTCTGAAATGCAGAAGTGAGATTAAGTGTCACCTGGAAGACAGAGTGACATGGAACGAAAGTGCTGAGTGGTGAAAGATGTCTGCATCACCCAAGGAGAGTAACAGTGTTCAACTCCAAAAGCCTGCAAAGATTTCTAGCCCTTGGAGCCAGATAGCAGATCAGTTTCAAGAGGACAGTTCTGATTATGCAAGAAACACAGCTCAAAAATCTGCCTAGATCTCAGACTGGGACCAAAACCAATGACAACAGTTTTAAAAGCACCAACACAAAAAAGAATGAAATGTGCGCACTTGTAAATATGAAACTGTATCCACCCATTGTTTACGTGTACAGTCATTACTGAAAATTAAACTCAGTTTCATAAAATATTGCATATTTAGTAATTTTCTCATTTGACTTAATTCTTCTATTAACTTCTATTTTTTGTCGGATCTTCTCTCGATTCTCTTAAGATTTGGATAAGGGCAAGAGTATTCATAACTTTTATGAGACAAAGAGGTAAAGGACACTGACCAAATGAATTCAGGGAAGTTGATGGAATTCAGGCAGTTCAGCTGAAGAGTAAGAACATGCCCTCCAAAACTTTCATTTGGCATTTCAGTATCATATTTGACTGGACTCCAGACTCCTTGATGATTCCTGCATGGCTGCTGGGTAGTGGAGAGAGCAGATGATTACTACAATAAAAGCCATGTCTAGATTATTTTGGCCAACAAGAGAAGCAACCAAAGAAGAAAATAATTTCTCATTTGGTAAAAGGCACTGTTTTGTGACAAAAAGTGAAAACAGACTACAATGTTCATCTACAGGATATCTAGATGTGAAATAAACACTTTCTACACATGTATGAGGCAAGGTAGTTCTTTTAGGAGCAGAGATCAGGAGGGGAGTATTTTCAGAAAAATTATATAGCCACATTTTTAAGCATTGAAGATAAGGTTCTCGGGAAAAAACCTTATGAAAAAGGTCAAATAAAAATAAATTTAGAAAGTCAGATAAAATCTTGAGGTTTTGAAGTCCCTTTGAGTTTTTTTGAAGTCCCTTTGAGTCCCCTTGAGGGTTTGAGTCCCTTTGGAAAGATTTTTCTCCCAAAAGACAGTATTTATTTATTATAATACCAGTACTGTCCATAATGCAGACACAGATAGTGTTTCTACATGTGCATTCTAGTTCAAATTAGGATTGCACTTTGAAAGTAAATCTTGTGACTGACTGTTCAACATGCTTAGGTTCATGCAGACCATGTGAAATGGACTTCGTGGATTTTAGCTGAAACCTTAAGATGCACTTCAAAAGCAGACCTGGCACAACTGAACCAGTAATGAATGTCCATGCCAGAGAACCAAATGACAGCAAACAAAACCCTGACTAGACATTTCCATGCATATTTTCATCTATGATGCCCTCAGATTTTTCATTAGTTCCATGTTGTCTTCGTTTCATTTAATGACCTTTATCTTAGCTGCCAAAATAAACTTCATCAGCTTTTGCTGAGTTCTTCATGTTCTCCTGAACCTGTCATCAGACAGGCACATATATCCTTCAACTCAGTTGCTTCTGCCAGATAAATTCATAACCTCACTTGGAACACCAGGCTGTGGAATATAAATCCAGCATGTGAAACCTCTTACTTACATGATTAGAAAAGTGATCTGCAGCCCGACGGTATAATTTTAACAGGCTCTTGTTCATGTTGTGTTAGGCCACCCACCATCTTGAGTGCAAGATTTTTAATTATTTAAACATAACATGATACAAAGCATTTCCTAAACACTGAGCTTTTATGATTGCAATTACTTTTGGCCAGAAATAAGGATTCCCTCATAGAAACCATAATTTGGTTAGATATATACTGAACCCTTCTTAGGGATAACTGGGATCTACGGTGATGCTGTCAATGGATTCCTACTCTCTGCTACACAAAGGACAGCAAGCATTGCCCCACGGACCACAGGGTTGAGTTTAACCATGGTATCAATCTGAAAAATGTTATCGAATATCAAAGGAATGTAAACAGACCACTTCTGAGAGTATTTTATAATGTCAGCGAAAAAGTAGGTTGAGGTTACAACTAAATTTTCCTAGTAGCAAAGGTTTGTTAATCCTGGTGCTCTGGCTTTAACAATCTAGTCTGCCAACTTTTCCTCACATGCATAGTTTCAATGAAGCAATATTACTAGGTCTCATAAATCTCTGCAAATTTGGTAGTTTTCCTAAAGCCTCAGATCATAGTTAAATAACTGCAAGAATTTCAACTTTGAACCTAATTTTGTTTCTCAAGTGATCCTGAAGAAATATTCAGCAAACCAAAACAAAAAATAAGCTCAATTGATTTTATAATTATGATTCTATTCAGGAATTCCAATTCAGAAATCCCATTCATTACTTTTTAGTGTTTCAAAATAGTCTGTTAAAGCTGATAAAATAATTCATGAGAAAAAAAGTAATGGTTTGCTTTAATTTCTCTATTTATTCTACTCCATGAAAAACCTATAAAATAACTTGATCTGAAACTACTTGGCAATATAAATGGAACTTCACTAAAAAAAAGGGACATAACCAGGATTGCTATTATAGCAATATTTCAGTCCTTAATGCTCTGAGCTATTTTTTACTCTATTTACGCTTGATGTAAATGTTTTAGCTGAAGTATTTCTATTTCAACATCATCAGTCCTTTGTGATTCCTAATTAGACATTGAATAATTCATATTTATAGCATAAGAAAAGTTAGAATCTTACACCAACACCTACTCCAAGTACTAAGACACAGAGAGAACCTGAATTCATGATAACAGAAGTGTAATCTGAGAATTCAGGACCAAATACCTTTGTGATGTGAAACCACGAAGATCCTCCTACTGGTTCCATAAAGTCACACCTAGTCTGTGCTTCCCCACTAGGCTAAGGTTTCTGCTTTGTTTCTGAGCATGCCAGCACTGAGATGCTCGAGGGGAACAAATGAGGGTAGAACCTGGGATCCAAGTAAAACAGAAATCTACTGCCATTCTCCATACGGTAATCTCTAAAGGCAGCAGCAAATTAGCAAAAGTTGAAAAGTAGCAACTATGGACCTGTGATAAGTGCAAGATAGGTCCAGACCCTACCTGGTTCAATCCCTATTGTTTTTTCATTCTTTTGCCACCTGCTGAACTGTTACATTTTGATAAGTCAAATAAAAAGGACAAACTGTCAAAGGTTAAAGCTCCAAAGCACTGAATTGCAAGATAGTCAATTAATATTTAACATTTATTAATATAATATAATATAAAGGTTACATGAACTTCATATTTTTTAAACATAGTATGGCTGAATAAACTATAAAATCTTTTCTCAGTCAGAAAAAACCCCAAAAACCTATTAAGAGGCACCATGTTATTGGGCTACCATATGGAAAGTGTTATATATAAGAGAATCACCTGTGACTGAATTATTTTTGTTATAGGCTAATGTAGTCAAGCAATGAAAGATTTGTGTGTTAGCATGTAGAGAAATAATATGAGGGGGAAAAAATGTCTAAATCTTTTTGGCAGGAGACCTGAAACTAAAGAAAAACACATCAAAAGCCAGGAAGCTATACTTATAAAATTCCTCCCTGAAAACCACACAGTGATCTCCTATTACATTCATTCATAAAGCTGCTGGAAATGGCAATCCCTGATGCACACATGGATTGTGTAGGTATCAATTAAGATAGGCCAGTTGGGAAAAAAAGGCTCATATGGGGGGCATTATGTATTAGATACTCGGTGTTGGGTTCTTCACAGGGGACTTGCAGCACTTTTCAGAGTTCAAGGCTTAATTTGAAAATGTAACCCCTTCCTTTCCATGGGAAGGGACACTCAAAGTGTGGAAAAGAAAAGGGCAAATCTAGTTCTCTTCCATAGCCTCGTAAACCATCTTCCATTCCACCCTTCCATCCCTTGGAGTATTAGAGCTACTGCCTCAGAGGAAAAAAGCATATTAAATCATGGTACAGCCAGAGCTATGTCAGGACCTGTACTTCATGTACCTTCAGCGTGCTCTGGAGACTGAACCTCCTCCTCTGCATGGAAGCTCCAGGGTCCATGAGCATGGAGCTGTTCCACAGTAACTTTCAGAGAGAAAGTAGCAAGTGGGACAAGTAGGAAAAACCTAAGCAAAGACAAATTTGGTGGATTTCCCAGCACTTTGCAAAATACACCATGAGGAGACTGGAGTGCGTGAGGAGACTTATTGTCTGGCTGTATTGAGCTGAAGAAATACATTTTCTACCCAGAACCTGGATTCAGAGATTACATAGAATGAAGCAGTCACATGAGAGATACAAGCCTTCTCATGATTACCATAACTACATTATAGCATAGCTGGTTTTTAAATCCTGGTGAAAAAACCAGCAGGAATATTGACAGCCATAAAACGCTCTCAAAATTTATTTCACTTTTAAAAATGATTAACTTCAGTTTCGTTTTGTTTTCCTTTTTTGTGTTTTCTTTCTGCTTGCTGTCACTACCATTCATCTGGAGCCATGAAACACATGCAGTGTGAAACCAAAATGGCAACATCTTCAAAAAAGTTGGTTCTTTGTCCACTAGGAACCTGACCAGTTTCTGGCAAGAGAGGTCAGTCAGAGCTTTTGCAAACCTCTGCTAAAACAATCGAGTTCCAACTGTAAGCAGGAAACAGATACTAACTTTCCATTAGCATTTAATTAAAGGAAAGCATGTGTGTTTCACTCGTGCCTTTACAAGTCATGTAATTGGTGCTTTCAAAAAGTGTGGTTGAAATATGGACCCTAGGGAGTCTTAGGTTCTTGAATCCAAGAGATATTTTTCTTAGAGTCTGAAAATGCTCTTTCTATACCAGCTCAGTCCCAGTTTAGCAGGGGTTGCCACTGAAAATGATGATGATAACTAATAATGATGAGTTATAAAAGAATTGTGACTGTGTATTAGCTAATCTGATCTATACATTGTGGCTTAAACCTTATTAACCATATTTGTAGCAACTGTGATTACCTAGAGAACAGCTGACTCTGAAATTCATATCCATATTCCTGCCGATATTACTTTAAGACTATTTCTGATAAAGACAAAATGGCATATCTGTATGCTAAAATTGCTTTAAGACAACTTTTTCATCCTGAAGGCAAAATATCTATGAGCTTAACATTTTTATTGCAAGTAATTGCAATCTTTATTAACTGCAAACCAAATGAAATTAAGTCTTTCCCTTATGTTATTACTGACCAGGCAATTTTACAGACAGCATTCTGTACCTATCACAGAATAACAGCTTGGAAAGGACCTCGAGGAATATTTGGTTCAACTTTTCTTGGCAAAAGCACAGTCTAGACAAGATGGCCCAGCACCCTGTCCAGACAAATCTTAAAAGTGTCCAGCACTGGGGAATCCACTGCTTCTCTGGAGAAATTATTCCAATGGCGGACTATTCTCATTGTGGAAAATTTTCCCCTTGTGTTCAATCGGAGTAACTTGTATCCATTACTCATCATCGTTTCCACGTGACTCCTTGTGAAAAGGAAGCCTGCATGATCCTTGTAGCCAGTCTTTAAGTATTGAAACACGATGATAAGGTCTCCCCTAAGCCTTCTTTTTTCAAGACTGAATAAACCCAATTTTCTCAGCCTTTCCTCACATGGCAGCTTCCCGTTCCTTTGATCATCTCTGTGGCCCTTCTCTGGACCCTCTTCAGCCTGTCCATGTCTTTTCTGCATAGCAGGGACCAAAACTGAACACAGTATTCCAGGTATGGCCCGACAAGTGCTAAATAGAGAGGGACAATTACTGCTTCATCTTTGCTTGCTGGTGATGCTCTTTTTGTTACAATCCAGCATGTCAGGCAAAGGAGGGGAAATGAGGGAGGATGAGCAGGACTACCACCTCACAAATTCAGAGCTATTATGTCCATTCACTCCAAATGGGAAATGACATCTTCAATGGGCAAAGAAGTCTTATCATGGGGCCTCACTTTGGTCCAGAGATGATAAACTGGAATACAAAACATAGCTGAGACCCAAAACTAGGAGCAGCATTTCATGAAACAATCACAAGAACTGTGTTCAGTCTAGCAATAGGATAAATAATTGTCATCCCACTAATTTCCCATTTTGCATTCTAGATACCAAGAAAATATATGAGCAACAGCAGCCATGAGGTGTGCTTTGGGATCAGGATTGTAGGAAGTACAAAAAGGTTTTCCTAAAAGCTGAGGAACATTCCTGTAAGATGTGTTATATGTGACCCTAGAAGCCACAGGCCACTCTTATATCACCTTGGTATGAAAGAGCTCCTGTGAGAGCTCAGAGCAAGATTGGGAGGATAGTCCAGAAACTGCCCATTAGCTTTCACCTGGAGACAGCCATGACTACAGCCTCAATAAACATTTCCCTAATAAATTACAGGGAATGAGGGAGACCCAGGGCCAGTCTCATTCCAGCAGGCAATGTGAAATACTACTTAGGGACCACCAGGGCTGACAGACCTATCCACAAGGCACTCTGTAAAAAATAAAGGTTTTTGAAGAAATAATTATAGCTCATAACAGACTACATGCATCACAATTCAGAAATTATTTGTCTTCTGATGAAAAAACTTGTCTTGAACACTGATCAATATTTTAGTGGCAAGCTCAGCATCAAATGATACATTCATATCTATTTGTTGGAATAACTGTGCATAATAAAAAACATGAGTTTTTGAATTCAGTTTTAAGTAATTAGCACACTTTCTACATGGTGCTGATTTAACTAAAATCAAAAGACTACTCCTCCCATACAGGAAGACAAGTCTAATGAAGAGAGTTGGAGAGTCTCAAGGTACTGCTGCATTTCAGAAAGACAGCAGCACAGCTGCAAACCAACAATGGTTTTTGTGTCCAGCATCCAGGACAAAAAAAGTTTTTACCACCCTGTGCAACACATAAACAGTATTGCACAAGTTTGTTTCTTTTAAATAGATTGAATTTTAATTAGATGTGATTTGAATCCTGGGGCTAAATTTGCCATCTTTTGGTACCTCTGACTTTGCACTGCTCCTCTCTACAAGGTGACTTAAACATACTTTGGAGGAACATCTGTACTTCCAGAAGTCTGAAGAAATCAGCAGTAGATGTCAACAACCTGGCAGAAGTTTTTTCTAAAGAAGATTTTTCCTAATATCCAAGTACTCAGCAGCTTGGAGGAAGTTTGTTCAGGGACGGTCCTGCAAGGCAAAGCCTAGAAACCTTTCGGTGCAAATGCTGCTTCCCGGTGATGGAAACCCATCGCAGCGCTGCCACGGGGGACAGCGGGTGCCTGCGGAGGCAGAGCCCGCGGGACACGCCGGCGTTGGCACGGGGTAAACCTCCACCAGCGGCCGGTCTCGGGCCGGGGCCGGGGAGTGACACCGTACCGCACGCCGGAGTGACACAGCTTTCCCCGGGGGAGCATCCCCGTGGCTCCATGGCCGGCTCCGCGGCAGCCTGCCCTGCTCCAACCGGGACCACCCGCCCGTCTCCGCCCCGGTGTCTGCCCGCCCCGGTGTCTGCCC
>VZTF01000410.1:155098-215109 GCA_013397755.1 Cnemophilus loriae
GGCTGGGTGCCGCTGCTCCCCGGCGGCCCCGCGGGTGTCGGGCGCTCCCGCCGTGCGCAGGGCGTACGCGGGTCCCTCCCGTGCCCGTGTCCCCGGGGCCGTGGTGCTGAACGGCTCCCGCCCGGTTCGTACGCTCCAGAGGGCGTGTGAGCCGCATCCCCGAGGTACTCACACCAGAGCTGGGGACTCGTGCTCTGGGAAAAGCGGCAGCTTAAGCGACGGTCCAAATGGGGGAACAGCTGCCCCATCTGTGGAAAGGTGTGAGCACCTCCAGTCCTCGGTCTGCCAGCATAAACGGGCTCTTCACAAGCAGCCAGTCATCACAGATGTTGGGTTCTATGGAGACAGGTGTGCTCTGGAAACAGAACGAGGTTTTGAGAGAGGATCAATAAAACCACTTACTCCAGACCGAGCCATTCCAGTGTTCCCTCTCCCAGTTCTCCAGAAACAGAAGTGCTGCAGCAAGGGAATAGCTCGTAAAGGGAGAATTCGCAGCAACTGCATATGACGCCTTCAAGATGTTGTGTGGTTTGTTTCTTTAGTATTAGATCTGTGAATGGAAACTTTTGTCATCAACAAGTGGCACTGTGCTGTTCCAGCATGTGCGAGGCTGTTGAGTGGTCAGCTCCTCAGGACCTGGAAGTTCTTGAACTCCAGACCTGCTCTTATGTCTTAGAGAAAACACATTTGTTATTCTGTATCACCTCACACCATTGTCGAGGGCGGGGGAAAAGGACTCTCTTCCAGGAAGAAGGGGTCCCTTCCAGTCAACAAAATGTGGTGGAGGGAGCCTGTCCAGTCTATTATTGGGGTATTTTCATGTGAAATATTTATTTTCTTCTGCCTTCTGTCATTAGTATCGTTGCTGTCACTGTTCATTTCCTTATCTCATGGCTGTTTCTAGTAAATTGTTCTTACCTCAACCTGCGATCTTTGCCTATTGTGCCTCCAATTCTCAACTCCATCCTGCTGCAAGGGGAAGGGTGAGGGGAAACTGGGGGAGCAAGAGAGAGTGGCGCGTGGTTGTGGAGAGTCTTGGTGGGAGGACTGAATTGGGGAGTACCATTCCTAAACCATAACAGCAATACATGTTACAGCAGCAGTGAAACTTAGTCCCACTTACTTTAGAATGGTGCTGATGGCTCACAGCAATCTTGTGACAGCTAATGCAGCCAGCTCTTTCTTTCAGTCACCTCAACTCGGGTGGCCCTGAGTTGTTGTGGTTGCTATTCATCTTCACTGCTTTTTGCTAAATGTCACATAGTGCTGTCAGCAATACCACAGCCACATAAAATCAATTACTTCTCTCCTGTCTGGGCACCCTGGACTGCTAAGTAGTCACTTGTTACCTCTAGCACCAGTGCTGCCTCTCAGAGGACAGAGTTCTTCAGACACCACTCTTCCACTGACCTGCGCTGCGATCCAGCATGGATCCACAGTGTGCCTTCTCTTGCCTTTCTTTTTCAGTCGCATATTTTGGCTGCAGGTTCTTCAAGGCCAGGAATTTTCTGCACACTGAGCAGACAGTGACAAGTCCAGCCATCTCACTCAGGTACTTTGGGTAGTCCCTCTGAAATCCTACAGGAATATCACACAAGGAGGGATCAGAAGTGCCCTGTGCCTCCAGTCTACATTACTTCCTCCCCAGTATCCAGAGGGTTCATGTGACATACTCCCAGAAAGGGTCTTCCTGCCTTAAAGAATCTCCTCTTTCTGAGTTTCTTCCTTTTTCAAAAAAAGCTGAACTCTTGATAGAAATAGCTAAGCTGATGGGTGTTGATTCTTCATGTGTGAGAGGGACTACCCGGCAAAGCTGGTTTTCCTCCCAGATTTTGGGATCTAGTTGATCTTTCCCTCTGCCAACAAGTTTTATCTTGTTGCTTGTTGTGGAAGTCAGAACAAGTGAAGGACTTTGTCCAGGGCGATATCTATAGAGTTCAGCTATGTTAATTTAATTTACAGCTTTATGGAACATTTCCCAGTTTTAAGGAAAGTTTGTACTGAAATCTTGAGAGATATTGTATACTTTATAAAGACATTGTTTTTTTGACTTTGAAGTGAATTATTAAATAAAACATTACTGAATAAGTTTTTCTTGTGAAAATGAGCACCTTTTGGAAAGGAACGAGATCCTTCTTCCTCCAGGCTTTAGGCATTTTAACCTTCCAGGGGAGCCATAGCACTATCCAGATGCATTCAAGAGGAATTTCTTGGATATAAGCAGAATGCACATTTACTATCCAGGTGAATTCAAGGACACTTTCTTGTCTGCAAGCAGAACACATGTTCTTTAACTTGTATACTTGCAAGTGATGTAAACCAGCAGCATTTGGAAAAAAAATGGAAAAAGGTTATTTTATTGTCTGTAGATGCAGAGGCTGGGTGTTAATACTTACTATAAAGCTCTCACCAAAGAGGTATTTTCTGTGTCAAAACCAACACTTTGGACTCTTTGAAGAAAATACATTTTAAATTATGACTTGGATAAAGCAATGGGGACAGAGGATTTTGGATAAAGGAAAGAATTTCATAAACGGGACAGGCATGTGGTAATGGACAACTTAAGTAACAGAAGCAGAGGGAGAAGAGAACTAAAGCCACAGCACTCATAGCAGCACAGAGGAGGTCTAGAAGATTTACACAGTTGTGGATTTCCATCAGATTTATAATTTTGGCAACTAGCATGGCAGGTTTTCCACTTCTTGCAGCTGTCGATCTGCACAATGGCTTTGAACCCCCTGGGCTTATTGGCAGGTGAAATTAACATTAATTTGTATGGTCAGGGAGTCTCATGGAACCAGAATGCTTGGGACCATCTGCACTTGTGCAATCACTTTGCATGTCTGCAGTGGCTACGAGCCTGCAAGTCACTAGTTTTTGTGGGGCTGACTGATGTCACAACATGCTTTTCTGTAGAATCAGTCTTCCATCATCCGAGGCAAGAGTGCTGTC
The DNA here is from genome assembly GCA_013397755.1 of Cnemophilus loriae. Lineage (NCBI taxonomy): Eukaryota > Metazoa > Chordata > Aves > Passeriformes > Corvidae > Cnemophilus > Cnemophilus loriae. The sequence goes on from VZTF01000410.1 coordinate 158,051, forward strand.
AGTTATGGCATCATATATTCGATCCAGTTGTTCATGTGACACAAACTGAGGCAGCCCCATTGACTTCACTGATATTAAGATGACTCATTCTAGCAAGGGAGCTGGCTGTATTTTTTGCCTTTGCCGTGTTTCTCATTAGAAGGGGTTTACCTTGCACAGTTAATTTATTGCGAGTGAAACATTCTCGTCATTCTGGTTTCTCTGATCAAATGCAAGTTTGCATTCCTGTCTAGGAACACTGCCCTAGGTTTGGTGAAATGACACTGGATAAAACATAAGGGAAATGTACAAAGAGGTGTACAGAGGAATGGACTAGTGCATTTTCCTGATGGAGCTAGTGTTTGTCCTTCCTTATGCAGTTTGAGAGCTCGTGGGCAGCTGGGGGCTGTGAGCCAGCCTGGGGTGTGTCACTACGGTTCCAGGTTGGATTGCTGTCCTGGCTGGAGAAAGAACAAGGGCCATTGTGAAGGTAACATTAACTTTCTGCTTTTTTCCTCTCTGTTGCTGCGTATTTGGTACTAATAGAGGGGTTTCTTACATGTCTGCCAGAAGTTACTGAAGAAAAACTTCTGAGGAGTGAAATCTCCTAACTCTGAGAGAGAGAATAAAACATGCTTGAGAGACCATCTCCTCGAAAAAAAGCAGAGCTTTGAGTAAATAACAGCAAACCATAACTTGCATGTTCAGCAATTCTTAGATCCAGAAGGCACCATCTGTTCCAACCTCCTGCACAGCCCTGGTCAGTGGCTATACTGTTACAGCTGTTGAGTATGTGCCACAAATGCAGTGTTTTCCAATGCCATATAAGGACCCCTAAAATGATTTTATATCAGTTGGTATCCTTTATATTCAGAGTACACAGCCTCTGAGAACCAGAAGGTTTTAACTTGCTAAAAATATAAATAAAACTCAAGCAGTAAGTGCCCCTGACTTGAGCTTGGGTAGCCAGCCAGAGTTCTGGCCTGTGGATCGTTTGCTCAATGAAGAGACAATGATTCTTAAGACTCTTCTAATTTGTAAAAGGTCTACATATCCCAAGGAGAATGCAATGTGGAATCTCTCTCTGCAATTGTACTTGGGCAAAACACAACAAAATCATAAAATACATGTTTTAGAAATCTTTTTCAGATGTTGCACCTGTTGTCCCACAGAGTTTGGCCTTTTATATCTAGGGAATTTATATAGAGGCTTAAGATTATTCATTGCTGGAAATCCATATACTAAAAGGAAAAGATGCTAAAATGTCTCTGCTCTATATATATTATATGCCATTTTAAAAAAGGAAAAAGGGATTATTGTAGTATTTCTTGCATTGCTTAATCACACATTAGTCTTGCCCTTAATGCAAATTAATACGTGGAGGGACAACTGGCAGATGTGACTTTGATCAGCCAGTGGAGTAGGTTGTCTTGTTTTAAAGCAATAGATTTTCATAAAATTTGAAGACTGTTCTTTGGCAAATCATTTTAAGCCACCTGTAATGTAATTCAGCATTGTAAATTCAGATGTGGTGTTTTTCTCTGCTTCAGTGCTAACACTGCAAGCTGGTCTTTTGCAGTCTTGCATCTCCTCAGTTACAGAAGAGAAATATGTCCATCCCATGGGAGAACATCCCAAGCAGGGGTGCTTGGGATCCCAGGGGAACAAGCTGGTCTTGCAGTGTGCCACGTTGCATTCAGGGGTGGAAGAAGTGTTGAAAAATGCCTCAATCTGCAGAGTTAGTACGTTCAGTACATCTGAATGCATCTGTTAATGTAGGGAAGATACTTGAGTTCAGAAAAATGGATTTTAATATTACTTTTACTATATAGTAACTAAACTTTCCTATAGTTTGCAGATCAGCTTAACTACATAAGGAATTGAGATTCACATCCTGGTGCACACTCTTTCACTGTTCTCCAGAGGTCGTCCTGATTTAAATGCATGTTTGGTTTGCTCTTCCCGAATAACCCCCATGCTGACAGTCATAGTGATTTCAGGAGCCTTAAGGCTTATAAAACTCAGCATTTAATTTCTGATTGATGATCTGGAGGGCTTAGAGTTGCTTTTTAATGCATCCAGGTTAAATGTAGCCCTCTCAAATGATTGCAAACCTGATGCAATTATGCTTACTGGGATGTGTGGTAAGGACAGTTTCCTGATGACAGATGTGCTCTGGATGTTCCACTATGGGATAGACATGTTCCTCAGCTGTAACTGAGGAGATCCAAGACTGTAAAACTGCCATAGGATTATGTGTCTCCTTTGGCTCTAGGAGAGTGCTGTTGCCTCTTTCCTACTCCAGATGCCAAGCATAGCAATTCAAGCTGCTGGCCAGCTGCTTCTCACATAGGCTTCTTAAAAAAAGAAAAAAGGCAAGAGTACAAAACTGAATGTGAGTTGTAAGCATTGCAGAAAAAAATATATGAAGGAGAGACCTTTTGTCTTGATAAACCTGGAAAAAAAAAATTCTTGCAATTCATGTTAGCACCACTATTCTCAAGCCCAAATAAAGTGCTAATCAGTAGATACCATGCTCAGACTAGAGGGAGAGGTATGGAGGATGCTGAACTTGCACAAAAGTTTTTAGGCAACTAAGCAGGACAAAAGTCCTCAAATAGAATACTTCTAACTTTTTATTCTTCTCTCTCCTTTCTGTGCCTGACTCCACCAGCTACCTGTGGACATGGTTGCAAGTATGGCGAGTGCATGGGACCAAACAAATGCAAATGTTTCCCTGGGTTTACAGGGAAAACCTGTAATCAAGGTTTGTGCATACGCTCCAGAAAGGAGACTGTTGGTTTTCTGTTTCCTTATCTTGCACTATGGTTTCTGTCATCTTGCAAAGCAGTAAACCAGGATGTTTTCTTAAGAACCTCAAAAATTATTTGGCAGCTTAAATGCTACTAAAAAGCAACAGAGAAGCCCCCAGCTTTTAGGTGTTTTCTGTGCAGTTACTCCATGTGCATTTGACAGGCAATCAGATCAGTTCTGTGCACCTCAGTAGGTTCAGAGACTGAGGCTTGGAAGAAGCACTGCACAGACCTACATGTGCAAATTGCCTGTTACCTCCTGGGCTTTTCTACCTTCTGAAGCATGGCTGGGATTTTTCCAGTGAAGTGGTGGCTAGTACAGGCCAGAAGTGTCCAAGAGCTGTTTGTTTCAACAGTATAGCCATATAGGTGGTCATGTTCCATCAGCCAGGAGTGCTAATACCCACTTTTAATTTACTGGCAGATGTAGCCTTGGTCTGTCCTTACAGCAGAATGTCCTGCTGAGCAAGCTCAACATGAGCTAACTAAAATAACAGAGATAAGGGGACTGTATTAGTCTGCCACCAAGTCTGAGCTAAATTAGCCTTATCTCCATAGGTTCTTTTTAGAGCTGTGTATGCTATCTGTGCATTGTGTGAGATAGGTGCAGATAAGCACTTTTGAAAAATATATGGTCTAAGTGGAATAACTTTTGTTCTCCAGTTTGCTCTCTAGTTTCTTTGTTAAGAGAGTCTTAGTTATTTAGTGGAGTCACAGTAGCACAAAAATCCAGTGTGATCTGCAAGCAGATAGGTTGTCCTTTTTCAAACAGACCCTGTGAGAATAATAGAATGCAACCCTCTCATCCCTGGACTGAGCTGTAACAAACACTTGTGCACCTCCACAAAGTTTATGCTTTGAATGGCCTGGAGGTTTTGTTCCTATGGTCTGCAGGTTGTGACAAAAGAACAGATGTTTCTGCCATTAGAAGTGGAGTTGTGCAAGCTCAGTGCTTGCCTGGAGAGCTGCATCTTTACTGAAATAATATTATGATCATCTGTGCTGTTAAACACATATTGAATGGGCTGCATATGCTGGTGCATTCTATAAATGAGTTCTGTCTGTTTACTAATCACTACGAGAGGTAGAGATGTCAGTTCATGGAAGTCAAAAACACAGATGTTGTCCCCTTGTCATAGGGCAAATATCATTGTCAGCACTGCTCACCCTATACTACACAAATTAAACATTTCAGAATTCTCATTTTCTCCCTGTGAAGGATAGATGTAGAGAATTTTGAATTGATTTAGTTTCTGAAAAGCCTTTAAGTCCTGGATTTTGAGAAGGATTTAGGATGTTTTATTCTCAGGATTTTGAGATTTTTGAGATCCTTTTAAAGTCACATAATTATTATCATATATTGTATTTCATTTCTGCTACTGATAACCTTGGTGCCGGTGTGTAGCTGAGAAAAATTAAAGTAAAAATCTTTGTTTCACTCTATCTCAAACTGTTTTGCTGTTCTTAGTCTCATGTTTTTGCCCTTCTAGTACAGAGGTCAACCAGAGGGCCAGAATCCGAGAAATTCAGAAAAGTAACTCCCAAAAAAAGATTAGCTACAATTCTCTCCACCCCTCCACTTCTTCCTAATGAGCTGCCAGATGTGGCCAGATTTTGCATTAATTTTTCAAATGTAGAAGTCTGTGTATGTTGGTTTTACTAGCAGTCTTTTAGCCAGATGGTCTGCTAAACTCTCATCTTGCAAGGGACTGGCTTATTTTCCATCCAGACGACTTTACTCTGGGGAACTCCACACATTAGGCAACATTATCCACCTATATGCATGAATATATGTATAAAAGCCCAGCATTCACTCAGTTCCAATGACTTCTGCAGATCTGAACGAATGTGGACTGAAGCCACGTCCCTGTGAGCACAGATGCATGAACACACACGGCAGCTACAAGTGCTATTGCCTCAACGGGTACATGCTCATGCCAGATGGCACATGTGCAAGTAAGTAATAGAGCTGACGGAACAGGGCACCAAAATCATCTAATCACATTTAATCCCAGCAGATTTTCTTCTTGTGATGAACAGACTTAGTTTATTCAGGATAGGGTCTTTGCCCCAGCTCTCTGGTACTGTCACTGAAAGAGGCTTCCTATTTGGTAGTTTCTGAGTAAAGTAAACTAGGTCATACTTATATTTTGGTGTTCAGAAGTGTTTTGGTCCTGATAGAAGTAAGAGTCTTTGATAGTGTTGCTTCAGATGAAGAACAGCTAGTATGATCTCAGTGTATAGTCCTGCCAGTCCATCTGTCGAATAAGGATGACCAAATGTATTCAAGCAAAGCACCAACACAGATTACTTTTTACTGTGCTGAATTTCATGGCATTATTCCTTGCTTTACCTTTCTGTGCTCCACAACTGATTTCTTTTATCTGTGTTGACATGCTTTCCACAGTTGATGAAAACTGTTCTTGCAAACATTTGTTGTATGATCTAAGGCTTATCTAAACTTGTTGTGAAAATAGGTATTTCTACCTATCTTCTTTGTCTTTAAGCCAGCATGAAATGGAAAGCATTCTGCTCTTCTAGCCAACCTGATTTTTCAGACCTAGGGAAGCTTCTGCTTTTTCAGTGACAGAGTTTTGTTTGTAGAAAATATCTCATGGACTCCTGAATTTTTAATATGTTATTGTATAAAGAGCTTTATTTATAATGAGTGGAATTTTGTTGTTCTGATTAATCTCTGTATTCATCTATATCTAGCTTAATTTTAAGTGTGTGATTCCAGCCTAGAATTTTGCTCTTCTTGTTATTTTAAATACTGTTTTCAGGTTCTAGGACATGCGCCATGGTGAATTGCCAATATGGATGTGAAGAAGTCAAAGGGCAGGTGCAGTGTCTCTGTCCATCAGGTGGCCTTCAGCTGGGACCAAATGGAAGGACATGCATTGGTATGGTTAGAGAGCTCCCTTTCAGCTTCTTTTCTGCAGGATCCCCGAAGCCATAAGGTTCTGGGGAAAGGTTAGGAAGTAGTTAACCCTTCTTGCTGGCTTAAATAATACTTTGTGTTACTCTCAGTGTGATGTAAAGTTTCCAGGCTTTTTTAAAAATAATTTTTCTTGAACTATTAGCCATGTCACTCTTGGGATAACTCTCATCCCCAATAAATAATTCAATGTTTTGACATGATTTAGAGTCATCAACGGATTCAGTTTCTCTCTGTTGGTATGAGGCCATTAAATACAGTGCTTTGTCTGCTTGAAGCTGCCCCGCTGACATAATGTGTTATAAGATTTGGGCATTTTGTTTGAAAGGGGCTTTCTTTTATTGTGGTGACCCACAATACAAACTTCTCAGTTTTTCTCCAGAAGCCTCAACATTACCTGTGAGTTTTCTGTGACGAAGTAAGCATTGCTTATAATACTTGGTACTGTGTTCTTCCATAAAGTTGGTTCACATTTTACTGCTTTCCTTACAAGAACACGTGCGAAAGCCATCACCAAGTATGAAATTATAGGGCTTATTTATTAAGCTGATTTGTGATAGCCAAGACCAAACCATTCCCATGCAAATCCCAGCGAGTTCTTTCTTTCCCATTTTACCTTCTCGTGGATCTGACCAACATCCCTTCTCCTGCTGCAGACATCAATGAATGCTCCACTGGCAAAGCTGTCTGCTCCTACAACCGCAGATGTGTCAACACGTTTGGAAGCTTCTACTGCAAGTGCCAGCTTGGTTATGAACTGAAATACACCAGCGGCCGCTACAACTGTGTAGGTAAGAGCTAGCCCATGGATGTTCCTTCTTCATTCCTTTTATTCCCGCAGTGTGCATCTTCCCTGTCTTTGCCTCAAGCACATTGGCCTGTCCTGGGGATGCTGCTCAGAAACGTGTAAAAGATGTCACACTAAGAATATTCTTGATGGGACTTTGAATTTTTCTCTGGTTTTTTTTTTTTGTGTAGCCTTATGAAAAACCAAATCACTGGCACTTACAATTTAACAAAATTGCCTCATTGTACCAAGTCAGGATGTGCAAGAGTTTGTTGTAAGTTGGCAACTGTTGACTAAAAAAATAAAAGCTACCTCTGGTAAAGGTTTAGTTAAAGAACCATTTTTTGTTCTCTTGGCTTTCAAACTGTGATGAATTAGCAGTCCCACAATATTTTTTTGCTTTTTTTCATGTCATAATTGAGGAATGTGAATTGAGTGCCTTCATGACTGTAAAAACAATTATTTGGATGGATTGTACAGAACTTGGGGGAAAAAATTATGAAAATAGTAGGTTTCAATTACTTTTTGGGTTTCTGTTGCATGATAAAGTTTCTCCCTAACAAAAATAAATGAAGGCAAAAAGTTATCTTGACATGCTCAGATGTTAAAACAACTGTCAAAACACCCTCACTCCTGTTTCACTCCATTAATTGAATGCTGGAAGAACAGCAAAGTATAAGTTACTGCAGCAGGTGCTGCAGGAATATTGTTCAAGCTGTTGACTACACAAGGGCCTGGAAGGGTTGGAACTACTACAAGTGCATAAAAAAGAGAATTAATGGGATTTGTTTATATTTAATCGATACTGGAAGTGAGGCGTGGGAGGGAGATCGTAAGGCAGTTTTGGAGACTTAAGTTTGCATTTCATGTTGTCTGCAAACCCTGAGAGACTTCAAGTGGAAAAAATATTTTCTCTTCTCATACAATATGTGTGCATGGGGGAAAAACTAGAAAGGTCTCAGTAGTCAGATTTTATTTGCAAACCTAAATCTCACTCTCAGACACACCAGACTTCTGAGTCAGTCTTCCTGCTACTTGTTTGTTTGCTGACTTACATTATGAGAGGACCTGTCAGCTGCTAAAAATGATGCAATCTGGATAAAATGTGAGTGGTACAAACATTTGTGCACCAACATGACTCCCTCATGTGGGATAACTCAGAAGCATCTTTGTAATGGAGCAAAATCAAATACTTTTGAGTTGAATGTAGTATTTTCTAGTGAATTTTCCTTATTATACCTTTCTTCATGCCACATCATATGTATGCTGGAATGTGAGAGGTGGATTAAAGATCTTGACATCTTGGCATGCTCAAGGTTATTTTCCATTGCATTCTTTCTACAGTGAATGAAAGAATGAGAAAGTTTTGGTGAACTCTTTTTTAATTGATGTCACATATTCTCTTGGTGCCTTATGCATTTTATTAGTAGAAGACTGTGTACAGCCTATAGTTTGAATCCTGTTCTCAGCCAGATAATCACTACATTCACCTTGTCTTTAGTGGGATGCTCTACATTTTCCATGGATGCATGTGCCAGCATCTGTGCATTTGGAGCTGACACCAAGCATTCTCTCCTGGTGTGAATTCTTCTGCCTCTGATGGTCACTGCACTGTCTTGGTCTAACATTAGTGCTTACAGCACCTGGAAACAGATGGGTGGCACAAACAGGCTGTCATGAGCCTCGGGTTTCAACACAGTTTTCACTGAAGCGTTTATATCTTCCCCCAGATGTAAATGAATGCGTGACAAATACACACGGGTGTAGCCTCCATGCAGAGTGCCTCAACGCCGAAGGGTCCTTCCAGTGCAAATGTAAACAGGGCTACCGAGGAAGTGGATTTGACTGCTCTGGTGAGTACCACTGCGTGTCAGGAACAGTGCTGTACTGTTTTTCTCCAATAACTGATCATTACAAGGCATGTGCTCAGAAAAGTCATGCTGAACAGTGCTGCAATACCAGCCAAGCAAGACCTCTCCACCAAATAATATCTTAATTGCATGACTCATAGCACAGTTAATACAAGTATCAGTTGTTCAAATTAATTTTGCCTGTAAGTCTCCAAGTCTCATAATATCTCTAGGAACTGCACATAGAACCTAGAAGTGAATTTGTCTTGAAGAAACAGAGAAAGCAGTTTATCTGTGTAAACACAGAAAATCTACTGTGACTTTTCCATGAATTCCCAAAATTAGCCCCTTGGAGTGCTGTGCAGTCCCTCCCAGAAGAGTTTCAGGGTAACTTGGCAAAAAATGAGAAAAGGGAGGAAAAGCCGTGACTTCTGTGTTAAACTGTTTTCACTTAAAATTTTGCTTTTGTTTGTCTATTGAGTATGGAAGACCTCCTATGAAGATGTCATTTCCCACTTTAACTGAATATGACCCTCTAAGAAGAAAGAAAGAAAGAAAGGCTGTTCTTGTCTTTATATTTAAAACGAACATTTTAATTTATGCCTTTATTAAACCTGGCAGATGTTTCTCCTGAAACATCATAAAAGATGTTTTCCTCAAGAGGACACTTCACTCCTGCTCAAAAAAGTTTTTGTCTATAGCAGATGAAGTCTACATAATATATAAATCTTTTCAAGTAATCCTTGATCAGATATGTATTATGATTATACTTCATGGTCACAGATGTTCTCTGAGTCCCTCTGTTACTCATGTTCCTACTCCCATTATGGTAGCAATTGAAACTTACAATACACATTGATAAATTAATATTTTCACAGAATATTTTGAGTTGCAAGGGTCCTACTATTCCAACTCCCGGCCCTGCACAGGACAGCACCATTTTGTTAGGTTTCAACTTCTGGTAAAAAAATGTTGACTTTTAACAAGCAAAAAGACCACACAGAAATCTGACTGTTACTGAAAGGTTTGATAGGGACATAGATTACCACAGCAGAGCTGTTTAGAACATTCTTCTACTCAAATTCAATGTTATGAGCCAGTTTCCTTGCTAGACTGCATCCCTTGTGATACGTCACTGCAGCTCACTGAAATGGAAGGACGCATTTGACTGGATATCAAAGCAAACTGACATGACACACCTTGATATGGTTTTGTTAAAGCAAAATGTACCACAGGTGAAATGTTAAACAAATAGATCTCTGAGAAAAATAGTCTGGGGGTTTTTTTGTTCATTTATTTGGCTTTTTCTTTTTAATGATAAGGTAAGAATTTCCAGGGCAATTTTCTTTTTTACTAACTCTATGTATAAAATATTCTTTTGTCAAGCAAAAACAATTCAACAAGAATGATTGCTTAAATATGAATAACAGAAATATTTTCATTTGAGGAGAGACATTTTTTGATGTCTAGCCCTGTAAAAAAAATCAGTTCTGAAGTCAGATGATTCTTGTCTTCTCACTGGTGCTTCTCTTACATAGTTTGCCCTCTGCTGACTTCCTCACATCATATTTCCAATTACTGAAGTCCATTTGTTGTTTAGCAGAGGAAAGATCCATGCCATTCATAAGCTTAATAGAATACACTAAATGGAAAAGAGATTTAGTACAAGAGAGGATAGAGGAAAAATATACGGTAATGAGAGCAATCAGAGCCACAGGCAGGTCAAAAGGTGAAGGTCCACTAGAAAGATATAAACAACAGTAGAGGAAGATTAAAATACAGTCAGTGGTAGGTGAACCCTGAAATGCAGAGGTGCTAGACAGAGACTGGTTTCTCTGGTGATAATTCCCCCACGTATACCTTTACTTTTAAAGGAAAGTGGAGGAGATTCTTTTAGCTCTCAATATTTCAATAGTTGACTTTTACTGCAATCCTCGAGAACGTCTGACCAGTGTAACTGATGGGGGCAGGACGTGTCTTGCTATTGAGGAAAATGTTTTTTCAAACAGTGACACAAACAATTGGATGTACCAGCCTACACTGAAACACTAAGTGTTCTCCACGTCATATGGCAATTGTGGAAAAGCTTTGCCTTTACTGGAGCCAAAAGAAATTTTGCTATTGGGATTAATGGGATGAGGACACCATCTTGGGAATTTAGGGGCTGAAGGCTGTGGCTTCGCACTTCTTTTGGTGACAATGGCTACAGTTCCTGTGGCCCATTCCAGCTTCCAGCAGATGGGCCTGGGCTTGTGCTGCAGCTGAACAAAAACCTTCTTAAATATAAGTCTCCAGTACTCCACATAATTATTCCCACAGAACTGGAATCCAGTTTTCACAGGGAAGCATTAGTTCTTAATAGCAATTGTCTTTAGTTTAAAAAACTGGCTACCATGGAAGCAGTATTTGCTTTTTTTAAAAAAAAATGAAAACCATTTTAATATATAACTTAATTTCTGGACTATGAAAGGAGAGCAACTAAGCACATTGTTTATAATGAAACTCCTACAGCTACATCTCATGCTACCAAATAACCTAATAAGTGAGGTAATATATAATTCACCTTTGCAAAGAAGGTGGTGGAAATTCTTTCATTCAATTTGTACACCAGTACACTAACTTGGAGAAAGCTGCTGAAACGTCAGGCTGCAAACATTGCTGCTGGTATGGATATGACCTATTAAGGCACCCTATATGTATGAAACATTGGAGACCATTTCTGAATTGTCTGTAGCACACATTTTGTTTGAGAATCTATAGAGATGGATTGAATTTAACGACCCCTAAAAGGGTCCTAGTCATTTCCACATCTGGCCTCTATCTTGCTGCAATCTGTTGCTGTTGTCAGGTTCATGTATTTCCTGATTTCCTATTGTGCATTGAAAACCCACATTTCCCCTGCCACGTGCTTCTATGTGTATTTCAGCTTTTATTTAAGAATAGAGTCTCACAAGGTTCCATAAGCAATTAAGATTCCTGGGGAAAAAAATGAACCTATTTTTGATTCACTTTTTTGGTCCAACAAAATAACAGGAAAAAGGATTACTATCTTAAAGCCTACAGGCATCACTCTAAGGAGCTCAACAATGACACTCTTGTTATTGCCTGGCTAGAGGCAGAGGTTACTCTTCTTCATTATGCTTTGCTGGGTATCTAAATGTCAATAAAAATCCATGCTGGCTCTCTCTCTGCCTCTTGTATTACACGTTCATTTTTTGCTGATAGGGTAACCCTTAAACCCTATATATGATTTTGCTTTCTTACTAACTTGCCAGTCCTGAGAAAGGTTTGGTTTGACATAATAAAGTTTCAAAGCTTCAGAAGCAATCGTGGTCATATCACTGGTGATATTCTTAAAATTTAATTCAGTATGGAGTCAAATACTGCTCTCATCCTTCAGTGAGTACCACTTAGGCTTTTGTCACCACACATTTCCTGCTGGATGCCTTGCTGGCTGGTGTAGTCACATATTAAGCACAGTCCAGTGTGACAAACTTGCCCTGATTTCTCAGAGTATCCTTCCCTAAATAAGACAGTAAAAATTTTAGAAATTAAATAGGGTAGGAATACGTATTGGTAGATGATGTTCCATGGTACTTAGAAGAAAATAATAGCCCAGAATCTGTCTTTTAACCTATCTATGAAAGCTTTCAGACTCTCTTAAGAATATCTAAAAGAGGTTGATAACTTTCAGAATGATTTCTGAAAGTATGTCATGCTGATCTAATCTTTACTCACATCTACAGACTCCCCCTACACGTGGTAAATGGTTGTCTGTCTCCCTCACCACTTCTCCAACTCTTATATGGAGAAGCTCTAAAGGGAGCTACGAAAGGATTTGTAGGCCAATCTCCTAGGCTTGTCTCTCACCAGGTTTTTAAATACTCTGTGAGGTGTGAAGGTGGAAGCAGTGGGATGCCTGCTGGAGTGCAGAGCAAGCTGTCTCCTACTGCATCCCCTGTAGGGCCAGGGCCAGCACCAGCTGCAGTCACAGGGTGTGTGGAAGGAAAACAGACCATTGTCTGTCCCTCTCCTGTATCATCCCCTGAGTACTTCCCTTTACACAATGAAGCACAGAGTCAATGGGTTGGCATATGCTATTTATGTTTTTTTTTCAACTCAACTTTCACAACTTGGTCATTAGACATCCTACAGCAATCCATTTCTGTGGGTTTATAGTTTCGTACAGCAATGGATGACAGAAAAGTTTTACTTTTAGCCCTCAGCCACCATTTGCCTTTGTTTTTCTGCTTCTTGCTTTAATTCTCCCTAATTCAAAGAAAGAAAATACCTTTGAACACTGAGATATTTTCATATTAGGGCAATAAACAGAAACTGCACGAGCAGGAGGCATTAATCTGCATGCTTCCTGATCGAAGGTACGTAAGGAAGAGCTGGGGTGGAATGCACTACATTTCTTTGCACTTTCCAAAATTCTCTTCAGTCACACGGACAGATAAATGCACAAATGTTTGTGACCAACATCTCTGTATTTATCTACATGTCCTGAGGTAAAGGGTCCTGAAAAATCACTGCCTCAGCTGTCGCACCCTAGAGTGCCAGAGAAGGTGAGCTGCTCATTCAGGCAAGTCCACAGGCCATGGATTCAAAAGAACAGACTGAGTTTAAGGTGATGTATCCTTAGATTGCATTAGTCCTCCTGCAATTTATGGGTAGACATAAAAAGCTTTAAATCCACACCTCTGGCTACTCTAAAGCTGAATGCAGGTTAGAAGGAGACTAGTGCCGTGTCCTAAAATATGTTTAGTGTCTAGAGTCTCCTTGTCTCCACAAGCATGGAGATTTTCATAGTGCAGCAGCAAATTGGAGTCTGCAAGCACATGGGAATTTATGCCTTTTCATCCCCCTATTTTTGTCACTCCTGTCAGTTGATTTTCCATACTGCTAAATTTTGCACATACAAGGAGATTGGTTTTCTGACACTGCAGAGGTTATTATGTTGAACTATAAGAATTTTTCATTTCATGAGGAAAACTTCAAAGCAGAAACTAAAAGCAGATGTTCAGGTTTGCTGAGCAGTCAGTCCTGTGGCCTTGAAAATCCCCTTAGCCTCTTTATTAAAAGCGTGAAGTTTCTTGTTACTGATTGTCAAGAGGAAATTTGTGTGGAATTAAGCTTTCCTGTTAATTTTTATTGCTGAATTCTGAGTTCAGACCCAGGGAACCTTACATCCTTCATGACATCATCCTCCAGAGGATACTTAATGGAGTATTAGTAAAAAGTTTACTTGCAAGTATTTGACAAGCGAGCCTGCAAGTTTTATCCAAAAGAAAAGAAGAACAAATCCTCGATTTTGACTTTTATTTTATTGGCATCTGTTTACTCCAACAGCAATCTCAAAAACACCTAAATGCTACAGTGAGCGCACCAAGAGTCTGATTCTGTTCCTGACATACTAAATAGCATGTAGCTGCACTTGCCATAAATAAAATGTGACAAATTCATGTTGATAGGATTGTATTTTCCAGAAGTGAATATAAAGTCAGAGAACTTTCCCCTTTTCCTACTAGACTGCAGTTCTATTTTATTAACTGATGTTTTTTCTTCTGCTGTGTCTCCATGAAAAGAAGCCCAGAGAAAACAGTACTACCCAAGGTTCCAAGTCCAGTCCATCTGTCTCAAAGTATTACTATAAAATTTCCATAAATACAAAGTGAGGAGCAAAATCGGAACATATTCTTGCCCTGATAATACAATCATTAGACAGCAAAAGCAGAGAGAAATAAAAATAGCTGTCTTCCACCATAATTTTTAATCATAAAAGACTGTAGGTACTGCAGCATCAATACTGATTGAGAATCAAAGATGGGAAGCAGTATACAAGGCTGTTCTGATCCACTGATGAAAATAGTCTCTCTTTATGAAAGAGCTTTTTCTAGCACACTGGAACTGCTCAGCTTTCATTGTTTCCTAGGTAGTTCACATAAAGGGCTCAAACTGCAGAAGGCTGTCAGTAGTTTATGACATGGTTGGGCACAATATTTTATAGTAATATCCAAAAGGATAATTCCAGAATAATTAAAATAATATCAGTTTATCCAAAAGGGTAACCTATAGTATTTCACATCCAAGAGGAATCATAAAATGGTAAATTCTCAGGAAATGTTACATTTATGTTCTAGTCCATCTTGGAAATGCAAGATGGTAATAATTTGGCATTCTTGGATGCTTCCCTGAATTTTGGTGTTTACCCCTTACAATTAAATATCCCTTAGAGCTAAAAGGAATATGATGGAGCAGCTTGATGTATGCCTTCTCAAAATATCCTCCATTTCAGTGGCTTTCAGCCTGCCATGGAAGGAAAATCAGGGCAGAGAAGTTCACAAAAGAGAGCCAAGAGAAATGTTCATTATTATTAGGCTGCAGTTGTTGTGGAGGGGATCCCAGCTACATGGACAATTTTAGTCCAAAAATTGAAGAAGGGTTTATTTTTTTTTTTTTTTTAATCCAAGCTCCAGTGTAAAAATAATTTAAGTAAGGGGCTCTATGGCCTGTGTTACTCCTGTGTTACACAGGAGTCCAAAGAGATCATTACAGAGGACTGCTTTGGTCTTTTCCCTGTAACTCAGACAGAGCTGTCCATACAAAAGAGCTGAACATGTGGATGTGTGTTTGGTTCGGTGCAGAACTGATGTCTTGTAGTAGAGAGTTTAATTCTATGGGTCTCTGAACCTTGTAAAGCACATTATGGCCCCATTTTAAAACACTGTCATTGCTGAATGAATCCTTAGATGAATATTTTCTGTTTTCTTCTTGGTTCTAGTTATCCCTGAAAAATCAGTGAAGGAAATTGCAAGAAGCCCTGGAACAGTTAAGGACACAATTAAGAAACTTCTTGCACATAAAAGCAGTGTGAAAAAGCATGAAACAATCAAGAATGCAATCCCAGAAGCAGCTGTGACACCATCTTCTATGACCCACTTGCAGTTACTGGACTATGAAGGTGGTATTGATCTTGGTGGGAGCTACAGTGAGGAAGAGAAAGAAACTGCAGCTGCTGCAGAAGAGGAGGCAGAAGAGTCAGATGAAGAGGAGAAGGACGATTTTCAAAATCAAATTGATGAGCGAAGCCTTAGAGGAGACGTCTTTTGTAAGTTTCTTTGTTTTTTGAAAAGTCTAGCTTCAATGTAAATATATATAAACATTAAAAAAATCATCACAAAACATTATAGACACTTTATCAGAATTTACTTGTAGAAAATGAATCACAGAATCATAGGATGGTTAGGTTCTAGTTAATGCATTTGAAAATACATTTGAAGACTTTGAAAAACACAGCAAGAAATTGCACAGCATATTGGAACTAGATGATCTTTAAGGTCCCTTCCAACCCAAGTGATTCTATTATTATAACTGGTTTTTAGTTCAGCTGTCTCAGTCAAGCATTCTTCAAGGTAGCAGCAAAAATATGTAACATGAAAATCACACACTGTCAATAGTTCATTCATTATATCTTTTCTTTCCAAAGTATAGAAAAATAATAAATACTATCCCACTGCAATTAAAATTATAATAATACAAATGAAAAAAAAAAGTTAAGATTCAGTTTATTGCTATTTAACTTGGAAAGAGAGATAAGTATATATTTTTTAAAGGAAAGATAATTTTAAAGTCTTCTGGAAAAAATTATCTAAAATATTGTAATACTGTAAGACAGCCAAGAAAAAAATGTAATTATTCACTTAATACATTGGAGAGTACAAGCTTCTTTGCCAAAGGTATGCTCCTAAAATTGCCATTTTTGTTTGTTTGTTTTCAGTGGTAATTGGACTGTTTCAGTTTAAGCTAAGGATATAGATTAATATTGCTTCTTCAAATTATGTTAGGGAGCTGATAAACAGAACAAAGTCAGGACTTTGCTCACCAATCTCCTCCCTTCCTGCAAATATTAACAGTGAGTGCTAATGGCATGTTTCAAGTTTGTTGACCATACCAAAATGGGGAGAATGACCCATTCATTGAAGGGCAGCACTGCTATTAAGAGGGATCTGGCCAGGCTGTGGAGTTAGACTGACAGGAACATTATGAAGTTCAACAAAAGCAGATGGAAAGGGAGAGAAAAGCCTCGCACAACATTATGGATTTGGGGTGACTGGTTAGGAAGAAGCTTTGCAGTAAAAGGCAAAGAAAAACTGGACTTCACGTTACAAGACAAATGAGGACACACTGCATGAGTCTAGCAGTGCTCCACCAGGGTCAGGGGCCTGGAGAACATGAGGAGAGGGTGAGATACCTTTTTTTTTCAGCTTTGAGAGGGGAGGGCTAAGAAGAGATGTCTTCAGCTATTTAATGGAAGGTTACAGGGAAGGAACGGACAGACTTTTCTTGAAAATATACACCGATAGGACAGGAAGTGATGAATACAAGTTGGAACAAAAAAAAATCTCATTAGATATAACGAAAAGAATATTTCACCATGAAGATGGACAGAATTTGGGACAGGTATGCAGAGAGGTTGTGAAATACCTATCCTTGCAGATATTCATAATATGACTGAACTGGGAATTGAGCAATACCGTGATCAGGAAGTCGGACCAGTTAACATAAAAATGGCTTTTCCAACCTACATGATTCTGTGATTCATTCCATGGGTTCTACCAAGCATTTCAAAGTACTTTAGAAAATAATGAATGTAGACCTGCATCCTGGAAGATGCTTGGATTTCTCTCTGGTAGAGCACATAACGTCACAATTCAGGAATCAGTAGTATTTCTAAAGAATCAAAACAGCTGCTACCTAGCCTCATGCAAAAAGATACCTCTGTTTGTCAGCTTTTAACCAGAGGAAATGGTGACAAATTTCTGACTAATGGTGCCATGCCTCCCAAGTGGAGGATTCTGTACTCAAGATGTCACTCACCCTCTGGCCAGCCACATCTAAGCCCCAGACTGCGTCTTTATTCAGCCTTTCACTCCTGACTAGCAAGTGCCACTTGCTGTAAAGAAGTGGCTGTTCCATCTTCTGAGGATCCCTTCATAAATTACTTACCTAAACAGGGTAGCAGGTGCAGGAGCTGGTGCTGAATTGGGGTTGTCTTCACTGTATGGCAAGCTACCCTTGGGGCTCATCCTTGCCATGCTGGTACTGCCGAATGCCTTTGAGAGTCTCAGAGCAAAAGATTAAGTGACTTGCCTCTGTTCTTTCACAAGAAGCAAGAAAACACAGCTCTTCTGATGGCCACGCTTCTATGTTTAGAGAACTAATGTGTTTCACACACATTTCTGCCAAAATACTATCCTGAAGAAGGACGTAACTCTTCCCAGTCATGCTAATTAATCCAAAGCAGGCCAGAATTTTACAGAAACTGTGGAGAAAGTGAGCAGAAGACAGTTGCAATGTATATGTTGATGTTTGTTAAGATTAGGTTCTCAGGTACTCAGGCTTCTTCATGAAGGTAAGCTAATGGGGAGCTTGTGTGTGGCAAGAGGGTGCCGTGAATTGACCAGATATGTTGGGCTGAATGTGATTAGACTGGGAGGGACTCAAAAAGATTGACTAATTAACAGCAAAATGCTTGTGGAACCTGAAGGGAGGTTTACCCTTGGCAAGAGTCTGTTCCCCTGCAGTTGCAATTTCTGTAGGATTAAAACCTTTTATTTCTTAACAGAATTGTGCAAATATTGCTGATCTAGCACTTTTAGGGGTGTAGTACTAATAGGTTCCATTAATATTTACTGTAAATAAAAAATTACATATTTCTAAATAATACTGTTATTAGTTGTAGATACATTTATTCAAAAATTTGTGCCATAAAGGACTATGGCCATTTCTGCTTCCCTAATTGTGAGGCAAGGCAGCCTGTTAAAAAAAAAAAAACAAAAAACCAAGTCAGCCCTTCTATCCCTTTCTGCCTTTCTGGGAGAGAGAAAGGGATAGAGGGAGAGAGGGATGGAGGGAGGGAGAGAGGGATGGAGGGAGGGAGGGATGGATGGATGGATGGATGGATGGATGGATGGATGGATGGATGGATGGATGGATGGATGGATGGATGGATGGATGGAACTCAGACATCTCAACAGGTGTCTTTTTCAGCCTGCTTGGACAGGTCAGAAAGGATTGCCAGGAATACTGCCCCTAGGATAGGGCCACCCTGTGTTTTGGTTAAAAGGACAGAGGGCTCTGCTCTCTCTGCCTGGTGATACAAGGGGGACTTGGTCTCCTGTACTGGGCTACATGACCTGATGCAATTGAAAAGGGGGGATTAAGCAACCTTCCAGTTGAGTACTCAGTGCTACAGTACTTGGAATGCACTAATTTTCCAGATTTCAATTTGAGTGAGGGCACACAGGGAAAATCCTTTGTCCACAGGAAAATCCAAATAATATATTGTTGTCGTGATGATTGGTGAGATCTTTTTCAAGCACCTTCCCAACAAAACCAGGACATTTGAACATCATATACCTGGGCTAGGCAGAGAGGCAGAGTCTACTTGTTTCTACAAAAATTACTACAGCTGACAGCAGTAACAATTAATATTATTGCTTGAAAATATTAAAGCATTGTGGTTCACCTGTATTTTTGCCTATACTGCCTTTGTTCCAGTCACATTTGGCTGGAATTTCCCCTTATAGTTATTAGAGATTTATATGCTGAACTTGCTAGAGAGATTTTATTTTGCTAGGGGATTCTGGCAGAAAGTTGGTGTGGTGCTTGATGCAGAGATAGCAGCATGCTCAAGATGTAGTTTCATCAAGTTTGTGAACTCTGTATTATTTGTGGCTTTCTTGTTTGATACCAACTGTGATTCAAGGATTTAAAGCATTGTGCCATTTTCATTTTCATTTCAGGATACATTGCTTAACTGTGTTTTCTTTCCTTTTAAATTTCCATGTGCTGTACTTGATCCTTGTTATTATAAAAATTCAGTCATGATTCAGGTGCTTAATTGCTTGAACATTTGGCTATAAAAACATTTTCAATTTTAATGATATTGAGTGATCCTTCAGAGAACATCATTAGCTCAAATTTACAGCTCATAAATTTGTTTATTTTTCCCTTTCTTTGCTGATGTCTATTCAGCAGATTCCTTTACTACAACATTAAATTCCTCCATATAATCCCCTCAAGTATTCACATAGCATCTGCCTTTTCTGTTATTAATACTGGTATTGTTTGTCTTCCAGGAAGAGTAGTTAATGAGGAAAAATAGAAAGGTCTCTTTAAATTGATGTATTATTTTATCATAGTAGTTTTACTACATAAAAAATATATATAGGGAGCCACAGAAAAATATTGTAGGGAAAAAAATTGAAATAATATACGGAGATTGAAATTATTAAAATAGGCCCAACTACCAAAATACTGGACCTTCGTGAGAATTGCTACTCACCTTTTTTTTTTAAAAAGACACACGATAGTTAAAGACAGCAAAGTGAAGCCCACAACATTTAAGAAATGTCAAAATTAAGGTCATCAATGAAAACTTAAATTTTTTTCTGATATTTTTGTATCTTATGATACAGTCTGAAATTACTTCAAGTTACTGTTTTCCATGGGATTCTTGCTTTGTCCAATGCGAAGGAACAACCTGACCTGTTGTGAAAGGTGAAGTTTAATAAATAGGAATATTTATTTATTTATTTATTTATAGACTAATTATTTATCAATATGATTATTCATCATTATTCATTATTATTAAATAGTTTAATAAAAATGAGAGTAAGCCATAGTATTGGAAAGCTCTTTATTACATGAGAAGTGCCCTTTCTGCATATGAGAGAAGACACAGAGAGCTGGACCAAAGTATTTGGTTATATAAGCAATGATTGTAGAGATGCTACACTCAAGCTACACTGAAATAATTAAGCACAACCTTAATTCTGACAGTTTCTAATATTTAATGCTTTTCAGCTACCATTGGTAATCCAGAATGGTACTGCCAACTGCAACTAAATCCTATATTCTGTACTTTATCAGTTTATGAAACTCACATTGTGCTTAAAACTCCTGTAGTATCATGTAGCCAGGCACGTTATTACACAGAGACACTTCCTTTGGTAGCACCAAGAATGATAAAGAGGGATTGGTTTCTAGGTTATTTTCCAATACTAAAAGGGGACTGTTTCCCTTATGGCTTCACAGCTCTTAGTGCTGAGCAAGAGAACTCCCTCAGTTAATCATGATGTTTGCTCTTAATCTCATTCTTTTCTGATAATTACACCACTCTGTGAGCTATTAATGCTCAGACCACAGCTCAGTTCATAGCTATACATGTCAGACTTCTGGCAAATGTAATTCTTTCAGAGCAGGATGCGGTAGAAGAGAAATATCCTCACAGGGATATTCCTGTGAGTCCAACATAGTGGTATACCATATATATAGGAAGCTCGTCTTAAATTTACTATGTCTTACATTCTGCTAGATTTTTTTTACAGTGTCCACTCTGTTTTTCTGGTTTTTTGGTTTTTTTTAATAAGTTTGATGACATCAGTGGTTAAGAACGTGTGGCATCATGATACGAAAGGGTTTGTATGTAGAGATTACATATTAGCTATAGCTGCAGATAAGTAGATGGGAGGGCATCCGCAGTACAGAGAGAAGGATGGACTCTGTTGTGCCTAGAGTGGGACATATCTGTGCTTTTGTTGGTGAGAGTTTGTTCTTAGGGAACATGAGATGAGACCTGCCTTTCTACAAGACCACTTGACAGCAGAAGAGCTAAAAAGAGTAATTTTGACTCCTGCCTATTACTTATGAGGGAGTAAACTTTGGATTCTGGCCATGTGTGAGGATGGTCTGATGTAAAACGTAGGCACTTCTCAAGCAGTAAGGTTTCTTTGAAACCTTTCTGTAAGCTAAAGCTTACAGTTTCTCATAATACACAGCTGATATCTTTCAGTGAGTGCAAAACCTGATTGTAATGCCTAACTGAAAACAAAAATAGATTTGAAAAAAAAACTGGACTCTTTCTGTCCATGACAGTTCTTCGCTTGATAGCACGTAGCTACACCTGCATGTATCTCTCTCAAGTGAATTCAAGTGTAATTCAACAACTTAACAAATAAATCATTCTGGCAGCTGTTGTCTTCTGTTAAATCACTCCACTCTTTCCAGAACTGATCATATTTTAATAGCTCTCTTCATTTTGGCACGGGTTTTCACAGCCTGAGCCTCTTTCACCAAGTACAAGGCCAAGTTTATGGCATGACAGTAAACTTAACACCTAATCTGTATGTGCCTATTCCTAAATGTGTATATGTAAACATATATTAATTTTGAGAAAGATGTATATTGCATTAAGTATGAATATTATCCAGGTGATCTAAGCAATGGTCTGGGTTAGGGAAAGGCTACAAGAACAACAAGAGAGGACATGCTCCTGGCAATTCATCAAAAAGCTCCTAAGATTGCATGAGTCTTCTTCCTCAGCTCAATTCAGCACCCCTGGAAGTGCCTCCAGGACCTCTTTGTTAGTGTGTGTTTCCACTGGTGTACACAGAGAAATTTTGAACAGTTTTGAAGGAGAAGAAAGGTTAAGTGGACGGCATAGCCTTTATGGTGCTAGGAGGCTCTGGACTGCAGTGGCTTCTAAGTATATTCTTAAAATTGAGTATGTGGGAGCATGTTGGAGTATTTAAATGGAAAGCCCTAGCTCAGTCAAACTCATGGGAAAAAAACCTCCCCTCTGAACAAATGTGCATCCATGTGAAAGTAATGACTTTTAAAATATTTGGCATTTGCATATATGATACAATGCTGAGTAGGGAAAAGTAATTTCCATAGCTCCTATCATCTGGCAGTTTTGAGGAAGTCTGAGCTTTTCTTAGCACAGCTGCCCACAGGGTGTGGCTGAAAAGTGAACTTCAGTGTTTCAGGTTTTCCACTTATATGTTCTCTAAGCAGTAATCCAAAGGCTTCTCCCTCTCTCCTCTAAAACGGCACTTTTCAGCTCCTCCTGTTTTCATAGGTGTGCATGAATATATCACAGGTGTCATCTGCTCATGTGTTTGCAAAGGATAGAATGCCAGTGAAAGCAGATCTTCCCCTTATTTCATGTGTGATTAGTTACTTACACAGGGTATGCATAAAGAAGTGGAGACTTATGATTATTTTTTTAGTGAGTGCACTTATCTATTAATCAAAGTAATGCAAAAAAAAAGCTTAATCATAGAACTTTAAAATACCTACAGTAATTTAGAGATTACTTAAACAAGAATATGTAAGCTTGTATCTCACCAGACAGGAGAGGGTTTCCCTTGGTCTCCGAGGCTGAGAAAAAATGCTTCTTGAGTAACCACCTCTTTCAGGCCAGTATCTTAGAGAACACCCCTAACATTCATCGGTGCTGCTTCACCGACTCTTCCAGCTTGGCACAAGACACATCAACCAATTTTTACAAAATAATTTGCTCAGGGGTTTTCACTGGGACTGGTTATTAAAACATCAGCCATAGCCAGGAGGGTGAGGAAGGGGAAGGGCAGTTGCTGGAGCTTTTCTTCCCAGCAGACAGCAGAGCTGATCGGGTATGCAGGAGAATGTGCACCCTAGCAGAGAGTGTGACTTCAGAAGAATAACTTTATGAGGCTTCTGCTACAGCAGCACCAGCTATCACTGCCCTGAATACAGACCTGTGGGCCTTTGATGCCATAATATTTATAGCTTTTACAAAGTCTCTGACATTATCCATTTTTTGAGGCTGCTGTTGGCAAAGTGCTGCCAAGTCATTGTCTCTGCTGTCTGGTAGAGTTCAGTTCAATTTGATCATTATAGCAAGAAAGCAGATGAGCCCACTAAAGAAAGATCAACATTTTATGACCTTGGGAATCTGTAATTCAATGGACCCGTAGCTCCAGTGCTTATAGGTTGGAAGGCTCAGTGCTGTGGGAAACAGCAATCCAAGCAAAGTTTTAAAACTCAGAGTATCTGAATAACTGCAGTTAGGAATATGGGTTTGGTGGTGGAGTGGAAAATACATATATTGACTTATTTAAATAAATGATGGCAACTGGTATAAAGGAATAAAGTTCCATTTTCTCTTCCTGTGATGACTCAGTACTTGACAAGTTGTTTTCCCTAGTTCCCAAGGCAAAAGAAGCAGCTGCCTTTGGCCCTCACCTGGCACAGAGGAAAATTCCAGTGTCGAGACCACAGCAAGAAGGTGGCTTATTTTTATTATACACTATTTATTTCCTGTGTATCATATCTTTTTGTGACAACCTGTGTTAGCCAAGTCAGAATCAGTTTAAAAGCTTCTAACATAAACCAAAGATTTTGTGAACACGTTAGAGACAGTATCTGGCCAAACTATGCTACCAGTTCCAACATTCCAAGCATACATTTCCTGTTTATAGCCCATGCATAGAAAGTTTCACCACATCAGAACTTGACTTGCATTTGAATTTCACTTGAATAATTTCATAGTCATGAAAAAATAAAGTAGTTTCTATTGTCTATAAAATGAAAATATGCTGCATAGCACACAATAATCTTAAACAAAATAGACAGATGTCCTGGTTGATATTTTTTCCAGTTTAGAAAGAAGTAGTCTCAGAAACGATGGATTTATACAACAAAGCTCTCTAAATGCCGTGTACTGCATGTCTCTGTCTCATGATAAAATGCACTAAAATAACCAGAAGGATGCTTCTTTCTGAGGAATTTCAGATGGCTGATGTATTACTCTTAATCTGATCTATCATGCTAGCATTGCACAGTGTTCCTTTGTGTGTGTAATGCTTTTCATCTGCACAGTCACGAAGGCTGTGGTGTGCTCTGGCTGACACCCTTTTTCAGTGTGCTCTAAAGGTCAACTGATCTGGGCTATTCCCAGCTCCATGTAGTTGGAGTATCAGGTGCTGATGTAAGGAATTCTTCTCAAGGGAGGCCGGTTTCTCTCAACGGATAGAACTGGAATTTGAGCTGATTGCAACTACAGCAGTGTAACAAATGGGGAGTGGAGAGCTCTAAAGCTGGCAGATCTCAAGCAGTTTCTGATGCTAGAGTTTGACATTAACAGCTCCATCTATACTTGGGGATTTGCAGACACTCGGTATACAGAAGTCACAGCATATAAACTCATGTGCAGATGCGAGATTGGCAGTAAAAAGACACTGAGCTAAAGAAAGAATTACTACATAAATTCTAATATTTTGCTTTTTTGCAGTTTCAGGTAGGTCAACACTATCTGAATTCAGATTATAAGTAATTTTAGAATGATTTGTACATTAATAACTCAATGAATAAAGAGCAAAATGTTTTAACAGTACTTAGGATATAGTGCTCCTATTATCTCTGCCAATTTTTTTTTTCAGTTGATTGCAGCTTCAGTCGAGGGGTGTGTGACTGGAAACAAGATGCTGATGATGACTTTGACTGGAATCCTGCTGATCGAGATAGAGGTATTTAAATATGTGTCATCTAGATAAGCTTTGATTTGATTACTTACCCCCTCCAAAAAAAAAGGGATGGGGAGGGAACAGAATCCAGGATTTGCTTTTTTATCAGTGGGTTATCTTTATAAAAGAAGAAAGGAGGCAGAGGATGCTAGTAGTGGATATTGTTTCTTTTAAATATCCAGTAGCAAATGGAAATCAGCAACATATTTCAACACAAATAAAATGTAAGAAAAATTATTAGAACATAACTGATCAGAATTGCAAACTACAAGGCAATGGAAACCTTATCAGCTATGTGTTGTGTCTCTCCAAGACTGGTAGGACATTCAGTCACACATTTGTCATTTAGATGGATGTGGCAATGTAGCCACTCATATGGCTTAGATATCACTGGGGTAACTGCTCAGAAATCTGAAACTCTGCAAGACAAACTCAGAATAAGCCAAGGGCAAGGGACCATTCAAGAACAACCAATACATGAACAGGTACCAATGGGAGCCTGCTAACACCTGAGAGAGAGCTCCATGAGAGCAATGTCAAACTGCTGGGTGGGTGTACATAAAAAAGTGTGGCTGGAAGAGTTTGTTTGAAAGGATGTCTCTTCCCCTGTGACACAGAAATGTTGCAGAAGTTGCTGCAGTAGTGATCAGTGGATCCTAAAGATCCTGCAGGCTGCTTGCAGCAGTTCCCACATGCACATTCTCTCCTTCTTCCCTCAGAGTCTTTCCACGTTAGTCTTTCTTCACTAATCCTTCCTCTCCTGCTCCGTATAATTCCCTAAATCCCTTTTCTGTGCTGTCACTTCCAGGAAAACCTTACCCTGGCCTTATCCTGTCTCCCTGAACTTACATCTGCTGATTATGACTTCATTTATGGGCCCAGATGCTTTTTCCTTTAAGACTTTGTGTGTGTCTGTCACTTCATTGGTCTTCCAGGACTTGGGAAATAAGCTGTCAGTTCCCTTGTGAATTTGTCATCAATGCAGAGGACAGTGGAGAGAGTATTGAGCTAGCTCAAGTATTGAAATAATCTGACCACAGAGGCACAGCAGCATGTTTCAGACTGTTGCATTTGAAAAACAGATGGTTTTGCCTTCGAAAGACAGTGCAAGGAAGAATGACTGTAATTGCCAGGGAAATATGAACTCTTCTCCTCTGTAAACTCATCTGACTTCCAACAGTACAAGTTTATTCCTTGCAAAGTACACTCCCCGCTGCTTTTCTCCAGTATGATTTTAAATTATTAAAGTAAACTAGCTTCAGCTTCCTTTCAGCTTTTTTCTTAGCAAACATGTATTCAAATTGCTAATAAATAACACAAGTGCATTAATGATGATTTTTTTTTAAAATTATTTTCTTTTTACAAGGCGATGGCTACTACATGGCAGTTCCAGCTTTTGTGGGGCACAAGAACGATATGGGGCGTCTAAAACTTCTCCTCACTGACCTCAAACCGAAGAGCAGCTACTGCTTGATTTTCAGTTATCGGCTTGCTGGTGAAAAAGTGGGAAAGCTTCGAGTGTTCCTGGCAAACAAAAAAACTGCTCCTGTCTGGGAAGAGAACAAAGGAAAAGATGAAAAGTGGAGAACTGGAAAAATAGAGATATTTCAGGGGGCTGAAACAACCAACAGTGTAAGTATAACACAGTTTATAAGACAACTACCATAACCAACACGCCAGTTTAATTTCCTAATCCACCAACTGTTTTATAGGCATCAGCAATCGAAAGGCTTATCTGAAATGGAAAACAGGAGCCCACAGTTTAGGGGGCGTAAAAGTTATCACCTGACTGTAATTTCAGAACTGAATCACTCCAATTGGTTAGAACACTGAAGCCAGTAATTCTGTCATTTTGTAAAAATACTGCATCACATCATAAATTAACACAAGTAATCAAAATCTGCCCTTAATATCTCACGCAACAGAAGCATACATACATGCCTGGAGAAATGAAAATTTTCCATTTCATAGAAGAAGATGCTCTCAAACCACACTAAACCAGACCCTTAGAGCAAAAGGAGATATCATGGATCATCATGGAGGGGCCATCACCTTAGGAGCAGGGCACACCAACAGGGAACATTGTGCAATGATGTATGCCTGAAAACTGCCTCAATCAGGACTTCAGCCAGTTTCTCCTTGAAATTCTGGGGCCTGCTTTCCATTTGTGTGATGGAACATTTTCAGTGCTGTGTAAAGGCTTCTACTGTATAATTGAATACAGTGAATGTAAAGGAAATGCAAGCCCTTTTCAAGGTCCTTTGCACAGCTGGAATGATGTAGAAAAGCCCTTAAATAAATGAGAATCAGACTATAAAATAAAAACCCAGACAAGCTATTCATAAAACTAATCCTTCTCTTTAAGTATAATATATACACACTTTACTCAATACATAGGAGACAGTGTAAATATATATAGTATACACACACAAAACCTGAGGATCACAAATGAACAGTTGTAATGTCTTCAATAAATGAAATGGATAAGCATCACATGCTGTGATAAAACTACATTATTATAAGAGGATTTCACTCAATTTGCATTTTTTGCACAATAAAAATAAATAACCTTATTAAAGTAATCCATCTGGCATTGTAAACCTGTGGGGAGGATTTTAAATCTAGTTCAAATAATGCACAAAAGCTTTAAAAATGGCAAAGATTCAAGTCATTAAGTCCCGTGTTGTAATAAAATATTCTTCATATATAGCATTATAACTAATTAAGAGTTGCTAAATGGTTGGATAAACTACATTTTCACTCTTAATACATATCTTTTCTTACGACAGGTCACTTTTGAATCAGAACGTGGGAAGGGTAAAACTGGAGAAATTGGAGTGGACAATGTTGTACTAATTTCTGGTCCATGCCCAGAAGATACCTGATAATGGACATTTGAGTATACCAGATTTAATCCTATTTTTCACATTTGCCTTATTAGTAGTGTATTTTTGTATTCTTTTCTTTATTAAAAAAAAAAACAACAAAGCTATAAAACTGTGCCTTGAACCTAATGCAACAATGCAAACAGAAAAACTGATATGCAAGATGCAGATTATGCTTTTTAATGAGTTATTCTAATTCTAATACATGCATTGAGTGTAATACTACTGTATTTTATAATTCAAGGTCAGGGTTTCTGAAGTATTATTTGTCTAGCTTTTTTACAAATTCTACATGCTTTAATTTCTTAAAAATCTTCTCTATTCATTAGTCTTCTATTTCATTTCTTCTACTCCACAAGAACATGAAGCAGTATTTAAGAGGATGTTACTACTTCTGGTGACATAATTAACTTCTTACTTAGTGGGTATGTTGTTACAAAACTCAATATTCATCACCCTGTGTGCAGTAAGGCAATCACACACAGAGCCAAGGTGTTTGTTTGTTTGTTTATTTAAATACTTGTGCAAAGATGGGTGCTAGGTGGTAAATCCACAAAGCCAGCACACCAAGCAGAAATGATGACCACTATTTATATGTTGTTAATCCTGATATATTCATTCCGCTTATCTCACATATATTGAGTGTTTACTACTCTACTATTGCTGAGTTGTGCTGAGCTGGCTTCTTATCTTGGGCAGCCTGGTGGCCTTCAGTGTTTACTATTGTATTATTGCTGAGCTGTGCTGAGCTGGCTTTGTTAATTTCTTATCTTGGACATCCTGCAGTAGCACACCCTTCCTCCCAGATTTTGTTACCCCTCTGGATCTGTGATCTTTGAAGCATGTCAAGCCCTAAACTTTAAAAAAGTAATTCTATTGACAAATAATTTGTCTTAGACATCAGGTAAATATTCAATCTATTGAACAAGTAGGCAGAAAGTGAGGAGCTTCATTTCCTTTTTGATGGAGCTAAACAAGTTGTAAGAGGATTCATGTCTTAGAGGAATATTTTCATTATCAATAAAGTATGTAAAATACCTTGTTTGTCATCAGTGTCTTTGAATCACACAGAGCATTGTTAAGAAATGATCCCTTTACAGTCTTATAAGCATTTAATGTTCACCATTAACAGATGATGTTACCAACTGGCACGGAAAAACAAGAGCAAAAAGAATGACCCATTATTAATGTTTAAGAAACTTTACATTATGTACTGACCTTCAGGAACAAAAGGCTCCTGCTGGATTGCAGGCCTACTTTACCCCATTAGAGGTGAGAAAGAATGATTTTCATTGTCCAGGAGACAGTATGACCTTGTGGCCACAAAATAAGGCTCCTCTTACACAATTGAAAAAAATAATCTTTGTTGTGAGTTCCTTCATGACCCTTCAAACATCAACAAAAGAGGTGAGGATTATCCACCATCCCCAGGGGCAGGAAGGTGAGCAGAACTTTCTCCCACAGACCAGGAGCTGCCACCCACTGCCATGCTTGCCCATGCTCACAAGTGCATATCAATGTACACATACGCATTTCAGAAGGGACCAGAATCCAGGTTACATCTTTTCTGAAAGGAAGTCAAATGGCAATGCTGTGGCAGATGAGAACATTATTTTAGTCCTGTGATCTCTGCGGACTGTACTTAATGGTCTGGATTCCAAGAGAACAGAGAAGCCCATGGAAAAGCCCTGGTTCAGGCAACGTTCAGCTAAATATGTGTGCATACATTTTCCTCTTGGTTAGCTCTGTGTATCCCCTTCCAGGCTGGCTGCTCACTCTTTACTATTAGTGACTCTCTTATTTTAGTTTTGGTATGAATAGAATTTTGTCGTCTAACACTAAAGAATTTTGAAGAATTCAGGCTATATGAACCTAAGCTTTTTAACAAAAAATACTACTCAAGTTCAAACACCTTGAATTGCACTTATGAAGCAAGTTAGGGATGCCTGAAAGATTTCTTGTTGAAACACAGTATTTTTGCACTGTGCACACATTTGAGGAAAGAGTAGGCAAAACTGAAATATCTGGAAAGTTTACAATGGCTATGTAATCAGGAAATGCTGCTTTTTTGTTAGAATTGGTTTGTGTTACAAAACAGATACTCTGAGAAGTGTACATGGACTTCAGCTTTGACATGGGAATCTGTTTCCTGGTGTCTTTGGAGTTGCTGAGGAAATTGCAGAAGAAGGACTCGGGAAAAGCGAATGCTCTTTAATCTCAGGGCAAAGACTCTGGTAGCTTCAAAATAAGGGCAAAGTTCCTCCAGTATCAAACTGGATGCTGACTATGATTGATCTCAGGATGCCTGAATGACCTGGTCACAATGAGGCAGAACAGTGAAACAAGTATTTTTCTAGAT
The DNA here is from genome assembly GCA_013397755.1 of Cnemophilus loriae. NCBI lineage: Eukaryota > Metazoa > Chordata > Aves > Passeriformes > Corvidae > Cnemophilus > Cnemophilus loriae. The sequence continues at coordinate 188,017 of VZTF01000410.1, forward strand.
TCACTCCTCCTTGTCTGACTCTGAAGTTGAACTATTCTTACTGAAGATCAAGAAAATGAAAGTTCTGTTTTACTGAAATAAAATTCTGTGTCTAGCTTCAAACAGCAATAATTTATGCAGCACCTCTAAATACCAAGAAGCCTAAGAATCATTACAGTCTTGAGCACTGCAGTGTTTGAAGTGTAAATGATGTGTATATGTGGAGCCAACTGAGTCCACCTAAAAAAGTGCTGCTGGGCATTTCTTGCATGGGCAGTTACTGGGCATATAAAGATAAATACTGCCTGTGGAAGGCATAATATCTAAAGGGTATTTGCTCAATACACAGAGACATAAACACAATGAACATGGTCTGATGTGGAGCTAATATTTATTTATTGTTGGTTGAATCGTAGCCCACCATGAATCATCACTGGGACAAATACTTCAGTGGTATAATTCCATCCAAAAGTCAAGTCAAAAAGATTTTGCATTTCATGGAATGAGTAAGAAAATTATTTACACAGATCAGTACAAACTAACTGCAATAGCTGCCATAAGGCTTTCTGTAGTAGATGCAGAAGTAGTTTCCCATTTGTTTGCAATGGATTATCATACAAAAGATAACTTGCATCATAGCAGATCATAATTCTAGTGTAGTAAGATCTGAATAGCAAAACTGAAACCTTTTTTTATTGTCAATAAATTCAAAGATAGCTTCTGCAGAAGCAACAAAATAAATCCATTCTGTATAGACAATAATATAAACCACATCAGCGCATCAGCAAATTAACTGATATTATTTGCAACATCCATTCTGAAGATGGAACTGCTAAGGGCAAAACCTACATGTTTCTCCTTCAGATGAAAACAGTTAAAGGACATATTATGCCTGTAGTCATTAATGCCTCAAAATGTTCCTGACAGTTTTCCATTACTGTGAAATGTGAAATCCATTATCTGCTTGATTATTTTAGACAGCAAAGAAACTGCACTGGGAGTATTTGTGAAAGTTACAGTTATGCTGTAATCAAGTGGCTTGAACTTTGATAACATCATTTGTAAGTCTTAACTCTGATAACACACTTTAGAGGCAGTACTCTGTCTACAAGTTAATGGAGAAAAAAGAGCTTCTAGTTAATTGCCCAAATCTATACTGCATCCTTCAAAAGCTACTCAACAGATGCAATCACTTAATCTTGAATGTTGTAACAAAAGGTTTGAATCAATTTTCTTCAGCTGCCAAAAGAACTAACAGAGGCATTTCATTTTGACAACGGTGAATACATGGAAATGCTGAGGCATGTTCCTAAAAGATGGTTATCTTCTAACCTGCAGTTGAAAGGAACTTAAAACATTTTCCAGCTATTAGATGTTATTTTCATACATTAAAAAATGATTCCCAAATGCAATTTTTCAGGATCACAAAGGTCAAGATAATGAAGAGAGGTTTTCAATGACTGCTGCTCATATTTACTTCATAATTGCTATATTGTTAATGACAGAGTCATAAAACTGCATGTACTGGAGGTATTGTAACTCATGACAACATATTAATGAAAAGGTAAATAGCAATGAAGTGTGAATAATAATTTACTTGGTCATATGTGCAACTGTTACATTAAAGCTCATTAAAGTGAAACTGTTACATTAAAGCGAAAGATTCTTAATAGAAAAGAATTTCTAATTTTGACAGTTACTAACCTCTCAAATACCTGACTTTAAAGTTTGATTTCAACAAAATTAGACACACAGTCTCTCGGACCCTCCCCAGTTCTTCAGGAAGGGCACATTACACAGCTGTTGAGAGAACTGATTATTACTTTTTTATTTGGGGAATACTGATCTGGGGAATATTTAGCCTTCTGTGATTCAGTGAATTTTTTTGTTTTAAACAGCCTGATACTCTGAAAACCTCTCAGTTTCTCAATATTTCTGTAATGCCTTATACCAATTTCTATTTCAGATATACTCCTGAGCAGAAACTTCTCTTTCAACAGATTTAAGAAATCATTTTAGAAGTGATCTTCTTAGGTCCTCTGGTTAAAGCTAACTTAAATCACACATTTAGAGTGTTTTATTAATTAATCTAAAATGAAAGAGAAATATTTCAAAGCTAAACATTATGTAAAATAATACAATATATGCTAAACAATTAGTGTATTTGACTCTGATAGAAATAAGGTCTGAGTTAAAGGAAACAGCATGTCTCTAGACTTGCCTTAAAACAGCATTTAGTTCTTTTTTTTTCATATTCTTCCTTTTACTTCCATGAAAAGATCATGCCCCTCCAACAAGTTGGATGGTTTGCAAGAGCACTAAATAGCTCCTCAGGTATGTTCTGACAGGGCCCAAGTCCCAGGTCTCCCTCAAATGATTCCCATGAAGAGCTTGGGAGTCAAAATGCTCCAAGAATAACTCCCAGGAGGCAGTTCACATGCAGAAGTGCCACTTTTTTGGTGTGTAGAGGAGGAGGTGACACGTTTATTTTTCTGCTGCTTGTTTAGACAGACAATAGCAAAGTTAACAGCTCATTCAGGCACTTGAAATCTTTGTCCAGAGCTGACTGCCCTGCTCCATTGCTTCCTGCTGCTGTACAGCAAACCTCAGTGCTTAACTTTGATGCCCAAAATCTGTTTGCTGAACTGACACCTCTGGGGCGCAGTCAGTACATCTGACTTAGGCAGATAAAGGAAACAACCAGAGTCTGGCCCTCGATTCCAGGTTGATAGCAGTTTAACGTTAAATCCCTAGGGTTTGAGTCACTGCAGGTTATTACAGTTATTGTAATCTCTGTGTTTTGACTCACTGCAGTATTATATTTTCTTTCTACATTTGATATCTTAATTCATGGTATTTTTGTGTACTGCATAAGGATTTGTCTTCCCACTTGAAAAATGACTTAATTTACAATAATACAATACCATAAAAAAACCAGAAGTCACAAACATGATAAAATGGTACAAAATAATGATAACTTTCAGAAATACATGCCACAAAGTAATCAGAAACTATATATTTCAAAATCACCCACAAAAAAACCTATTCTCCCCTCAAGAATTAATTTTATTCCAAACTAAGTAATGTTCACAGCTGATTTTAAAAGTGCTAGAACAGATACTGTGCTCAAGAAAGCCACATGTTCACTTACAGTGAGTTAATCATTAGCATCACCTTCCTGCCCAGGATGTAAATACATGGGAGTCCTAATTTTCTTTGTCTTCTTTGAAACTGCCAGAATGTTAAAATAGTCACCCTTTCTAGAGACAAGGGGGCACTTGTAGACTGGCCCAAGTATGTGAACTATTGAAAATGTATGTGAAAGTGTGAATAGCAAGATAATAATGTTTGCCTTTATGGTTCAAGATTGTTAAACTGGAAGGTGACAGCAAAGAATCTTGTGATACTGAGTGACTATGCAAGCAAATGGGATATGAAAATTAATTGTGGGTCACCACAAGTAATGGAATAGGAATAAATCGTTTTCTTTATGTCTATATAATCAGTGGCTCCAAATTAGCTAATACCTCTAAGGAAAAAGATCTGAGAATGACTACATTTTCTTCTGGAAACTCACATGAACTGAAAAAGATGAAAAAAAGCACATCAAGCATGTAAATGCCCCCTGTCCAGATCCAGTTCCAATATATTTTTCCTTTATTTCCTGTACTGGCATTGCAGTCCAACAAATCGTGTAGTGGTGGAACACAGGATCACTTTGTAGTCGATCTTCTTGCTGGTTCCTTCAGGAGGAGAGTCAATGAACTTACATCATCATCATCATCACAGTTTGACGGCTTTCTTTAACATCTAGTTACTATTTCAAGAGCACTGTGTGTATGTAAACAACCCCAGGGCTGCCACAAGAAATTCATATTTGGCTCACCAACACCAGACTGGTTCACTGCCTATGCACAGCAGAAAAGGAGACACAGAGAGAGACAGCTGCTTATCTCAATTTCCCTCAAGTGAAGTACTCTTCAGTGCTTAACTAAGCAAGTTACTCATATGGCTTCATTACACTCCACTGACTCTGGCAGAATTTCTTCATAATCCTCCTGGCAATTCAGTTTCAGGTGGTATGATACCCCCACCACGTACTGGAACTCCTGCCAAGAGGAAGAGCCAGGAAACACGTGGGAAATATCTCTCCTTAACACTACCCAGTTAACTTTATATGCAACATCCTCATAATCCTAAATTCAGCACATTCCAGTGTTACAGAAAATGCACAGGAATCTCAGGACATGGATATAATCAGCATGGGCAGCCATACCAGGAGAGCTGAGCAGAGTTACTGCCAAGCTCATCCACTGCTCAGTGCTGGAAGTTTTATCTCATCACACAGAAGCAGCATCAGTTCAATGGCAGCCTAAGGAAATCCAAGGCCTCATCCACCTCACTCTCAGAACTGGATCAGAGCCTAAAAATGTGACTCTTGAAATGAACAGCCACCCAAGAATTCACTCTTTGTGTCAATCAACAGACTTCAAATGCTGCGAGGGAAGGTACTCTCATGAAATGAAATCTGTCTGAGTACCTAAGTATGGCCCAATTCTTGGATTTTCAGAGTCTATGGATATGACATTATAAGATTCCCTTCCACATATCATTAAGGATGGAGGAAGAGATGACTGTTTAAAACACTTTGTCCCCATTTAATTTCATTTTATTTCATTATAATGCTTTGCTTCATGGTGTTCATATTGTTATTTTTTTCCTCACTTGCTAGTAGAAAGGTAGGGAGCCTTTTCATGAACAGAATCACATTTCTAGATTTTGGGGTTTTTTTCTGAGAACTCTAAAATCAATACAAATTCAGACTTATTGACAGAATTACCCTTAAACAAAGAAACATTAAACTGAAGAAAGCTCTCCAGAAAGAACTACAGTGGTGGACGATGAAATGAATGTCATAGGTCCTACCATGACATTAAGATAGGACACAATTTTAAAAATAAAGTAAAAATATTTTTAAAATAATTTTATAAATAAATAATATCCATGCATTTGGTTTTGGTGTTTTTTTTTCTTTTCTTTAAATAGAACAACTGTTTTAGGAAAAAAAAAAACAAACTACAGGAGCTTATTTGAAGCATATACTATTCTCTACAGGAACCTTATGATGGCCATTGACCAACATTTTTCCAAATAGTTCTCTGGATACTTAGTACTTTACCAGCTAGCAGAATATCTCGCTTTGTTGAATAGAAGCCTATGTTTCTAGAAATGCAGATACTTATCACAGCCAATACTGAAGTCTCAAGGAAGTTGCCAGTGTTAGAGTAGCACTGATATTATCCTGGGAAACCATACAAACACAAAGATATATACATATATCATTACACACGTATCCGTATATGTATGAATTTAATGAGTGTATAATTTTAATCATATTTTTTGTTTTGATTTGCTTTACTTCAGAGGTAATTGAGAAAGCATTATTGCATCTGTTCTATAAATGGGAAATTGGAATAATGATCACTTATTCATCAGATCAAAGACAATTTAAGGGAGATGCCCAAGCAGTCCTTTGAGTGAGAAACCAGTCTCCATGAGGGGCATCCTCAGTTCTGGTCCCTTCTCAAAGGAGGGCTAATCACAAAGAACAAGCCACGCTCCTTTTTTGCCTTCCTGCCAAGGGAGCTCTGTGCCTCTGTACTAGGCAAGGCACTTTCTTCTGAGGACATAAGGAATCCTGTATGTACTGTTCTCACAATCACATGGGTACAGAAAGATTAAAGAAAACTGACATTTAAAGCCTTGGAGCCTCAAACTGAAACTAAACTGTGAACTCTTGGATATTGCAATGAGAGCTGCTGCTGAGTTCCTGACATAGGTATGCTGCAGAAATACTTCAAAATATGTAACATAGGCCACTGGATGACATGCCACATTTGGACCTGGAAGGTTCTGATCCTGTACTGCTAGTATGTTACTGTGCCATTTCTGGACAGTCATGCTTCCAATTCTTCACTTCTTGTTTCATAAAACTCTTTGGCATAGGTTTTGTCCCCCACTTTTTTTGCTGTGTGAGATACAAAGACAAAGCAAAAAGGAAGCCTGATTTCAACTGTGGCCTTCAGCTAGTCAGGGCTGACCACTGTATCACATGTTCAGTCACTGATGAATTCATGAGTTCGGCACAAACACACTGTGAGTTAAGAATTGAACAGCATTAGCAATCAGTGTATAATGCAACAACCACTGCAGCACTACCAAGGAAAGGTTTGAGATCACTCAGTGAGGAGCACTGATCAACTGGTTCACTACAATAATTGCTTATCTAGTTTTTTTTACATCCTATACAACAATGCAAGGCTTTTTTTCCCCTGTGTGATTAGTAATGGTGATGTTCATTATGTCCAAATAAGGAAAAAGAGGTCTGCAGTATGTGATATTCTTGCCAAAACATATTTGGCACTTTCAGGTAGGTAAAATCAGATTACTGACAGCAGAGGGCAACACAGACCTCATTAGTGAATAAAACCAAAAACATGTATTAAAAAAAAAACATACCAGCTTTTTACTGTATCTGAGTATAATAATAATATAATGATATATCTCAGTATATCATCTGTAGATTTGCTGTAGAGCCAAAATTCTACAAGTATTAATCTCTTAAAAAATCATTTTGAATACCTATGTGAAATATATGTGAAAGAGCAAAGCACTACAACAAAGGCAATGACAAATACTTTGACTAAACTACATCAACTTTCAGATGTTTACTGCATAATCTGATATGTCCAGGAGACTTCATCATATCTAAAAGCTGTAACCCTGTGAAATTTTATAATATTTATTTTCTTTAACTCTGTATACCAATAGCTCCATTTATCATCCAAAAGACTAGCTGATTATAGCAAAAATAATGCAGGACGATGTTGAAAACAAGACGTTTTACAATTTTTTTGTTTGTTTGTTTTGTGTTACCCTTAGGTCTGATACTCATTTACCTTGTGTGCCACACTGCCTTTCCAAGCCGTGTTTGCTTGAGAAGGACCATATCATGACTGAGGTTAAAATCACATGAATGTCATCTATTTTTCATTCATCTTACGGCTGAGAGGAGCATGGTGGGGCTCTCCCGACCACGCAGATAGACACCAAAGGAACGTCATGCCCTGCACAGGGGCCACAGGGCAGCACCACGGTGTCCCTTTTGCCCCGCAGCCACGTCATGTGCCAGATCCATGCCCAAAACAGGCAGCAATCTCAGTGGAAACTGTGCCCTCACACCTGAGGCTGCATGAGAGAGCAAGTTATTTCCATGGGCGCTGCCCTCTCCGGAGTGCTTTCACCCTGCGGCAGCCCCGGGCACGGCACAGGAGCCCACGGTGAATACACCCGCCATGGTCTTCCCACAGCAGAATCACAGGATCTGTTAGGTTAGAAAAGACCTCCGAGATCATCTAGACCAACCCCTGACCCAACACCAACCACCATGTCAACCACACCATGGCACTGAGTGCCACGTCCAGACTTTCCTTAAACCCTCCAGGGACGCTGACTCTGCCACCTCCTTGGGCAGTCCATTCCTGCATCTAATTACTCTTCCTGTCAAGAAATTCTTCCTAATGGCCGATCTAAACCTCCCCTGGCACAGCTTGAGGCTACGTCGTCTCATCCTGTCACCAGCTGCGTGGGAGAAGAGACCGACCCATAGCTGGCTACGATCTCCTGTCAGGTGGTTGTAGACAGTGGCAAGTGATAAGGTAACCCCTAAGCCTCCTTTTCTTCCGGCTAAACACCCCCCGCTCCCTCGGCCGCTCCTCATAGGACATTTGCTCCCGACCCTCCACCAGCTCCGCTGCCCCTCTCTGGAGACGCTGCAGCACCTCAGTGTCCTCCCTGCCGTGATGCGCCCAGAAGTGGGCACAGTAGTCGAGGTGTGGCCTCAGCGGTGCCGAGTACAGGGGGAAGAATCGCTTCCCTGGTCCTGCTGGCTACACTATTTCTGGCACAACGGGACGTGGTTTCTCTTTCCGGGGACACCCCGCGCCCTCCGCGGGGCTGCCCAAGCCCCGTGTCCGCCAGCGCTTCGCCAGCGGCGNGGCGGAGCAGGAAGCGGGCGGGAGGCGCCATGTCGGTCCCCGCTGCGGAGGTGAGGGCGCCGGCCCGGCTGCCGGGGCGCGGGGCGTGCCGGAGCAGCGCTGTGTGTTTCGCCGGGAGCAGCAGGAGTGCGGCTTCCCCGCCTCGGTGGTGCCCGGGGAGCCGCTGCCCTTGCCTTGGCGCTGGCGGTGAGGTCGGGGGAAAGTCGCAGGAGGCACGAGCCGCCCAGCTGCTCCCGGCCCCGGTTTGCCCTTCAGCGCGGTGCAAGCCCCGGCTGGCCCTCGGGACCGAGGGAAGGGGGAACAGGGGGAACAGCGCCCTGAGAAGCGGGGGTTTGGTAGGTAGGGCCGTGCTTGCTTTTCCTCCTTCCCGGGCTGTGCGGGGCGGCATTTGGCCCGTGAGCAGGACAGCAGTGGGTCAGACTTAAGCTAGACGGGTCAGGGGATGTGCAGCAGGAACGGGTGTGAGGAACCAGGGGAGACTTAGGTTGGACATTAAGAAGAATTTTTTCACAGGTAGGGTGATTAGATGCTGGAATGGACTGCCTAGGGAGGTGGTGGAGTCACTGTCCCTGGGGGTGTTTAAGGACGTGGCACTCAGTGCCATGGTCTGGTTGACAGGGTGGTGTCCAGTCATAGGTTGGATTCGATGATGTCAGAGATCTTTTCCAACCTAATTAATTCTGTGATTTTGTGACGTTTTAGTGAAGGATTTGGAGACAAACCCACAGAATTAGCGTGCCCGTGGATTTCTGGATCACAGTTACAGTGTGCACTGGCCCCCCAGTTTCCTGGGAGCGACCGCAGGGAGATTTGCAGGCTGATCTCCCCCAAGTTCGTGGGCTGGTGACCGAGACTGGAGGTTCCGGTGGTGATGCTCAGCCGCTGGTGTCGTGAGCCTGACCCCAAACCTCGGCCAGGCAAGCTGTCACCTGTGGCTGGCTTCGACGCCAAGCGAATGTCAGCTGCTTCCAAATACACGCGGCTGGGCTGCTGCTCCTGGCTGATGTAGCGACCCTTCTGATTTATATCGAAGGTGGCTGTAATTCCACTCGCAGAAGAGGCTGACCTTGGAAGCTGCAGGATGGATATCTGTGATGGTACTATTATGGGAATTCTTTATGTGTTTGTTATAGTGGTCTCCATGCAGCATTGATGTCTTGTAATAAGACATATGGTAGCATAAATATAGAAGGGAGTTAGAGTTTGTGCTTTTAAATGTAGTATTATTTTAATAGTTAAATATATAAAAATCCATTTCATTTCAAGTGTATTTCGCCCCTTGCTTGACCCGGTACATCATGTGTCTTTGATCAAAACTCTAAAGTATTAAGAAATTATGTACTTTCACTTTTAAGTGTTCATGTTTTAGCATAAGGAATGTCAGCAGACACTAATAATATTTTACAAATACCAGCTGTGTAAATCATACTCTTTATCCATTCAGGGTGGATGGCTTTTTCAGGAGCGAATGTACTCTCCTGCATACAAAGGATTTATTTTTAAAGGAAAGAAGTTTTATAATTTTTCAGTGGAAAACCTGTAAAACAACAAAGTGATATCTAATCTAAATATGGCCCTGGCAATGGAATGACAAATAGAAATCATATAGAACCAAGACTTAACTGAGAAAATGAATGTTACGGAAATGAAAAGACGGTGTTCATCTGACAAATGATGAAAAGCTCACAGAAGTTCATAAAGCATGTTTTTATTACTTTCGTGTTCCATTTTTATATTTATTTGTCAGCACAATTTTCCATAAAAAGACCTTGCAAACTAAACATTTACCTTTGCCTGTAGTGTGCTAAAATTGAAGTCTATGCTAGCTCTATATGAATAAGAATAATCTTTAAAGCTATTTTGTCAAGGACATGTGTTCAAGAGAAAGAATTGCTTATTGCTCTCCGAAATGATTCATATTTTCTATCTAAAGTACTAAGTAAATACTTAATATAAATAGTAAATTTAAATATTTAAATAATAAATATAAATATAAATAGTAAATATAAATAGTAAATACTTAATACTAAAGTATTAAGTAAGTACTTTGAATGGATATGTCTTAAGTACATTTCTACTTACTGATTTAGGCTTCTGTCTTCAAGACAGTTTGTTTTGTTGGACTTCCGTGCCAATGCAGAGCTCACTGAAAAAGGAAGTGCGATCCACTTTAGGAAAGCTTTGTTTAGATTGAGGTTATCCAGGTTTCAAATCCGTACATCTGCAAGCAGATATAAACAATATTTATGAAGACTGAAAAATATATAGACACACAAGAAAGTTTGATGAGATCTATTACTTAAAAGCCAGTGTTAAACCTGTAGCTCACAACATGCTCTTCTTTTCAGTGCTAATTCTCCATGGGTAAATGAACAAGAAATTTAAGACGAAATTACAAAATAGTGGAGGAAAGCTATAATGCCAAGAATGAACATGAAAGGTAACATCTTTGTAGGTAAACAGGGAAAAAATTGTCGGTCTTTTGTAGTTACAATAGAAAATGTAAAACTCTGATTTTTTTTTTTTGAGTACTGGACTTTGGAGCCATTTTGTGCACGATATTGTAACCTTTCCTTATCAAAAAAAGTATAAACTCCTAATCATTTTGTCTGTGGTGGAAAGATGGTAAGACTAGAGCCTTACAGCCTTAAAAGAAATTCAGAAGAGTTCCTATTTTTTTATTTCTAAGAGCATTATAGTGTATAAGCCAATCTCAGTGTACTGGGAATTTTGAATTATAGTTTCCCAGTGTTTGGAGGACAATGTTATGAATGCTTCTTGTGCACAGACATTGAGTAGAGGGAGGAGAGCAGCTGAGTGATACAATCCCACTGGTTGAGAGAGCACCCAAACATTTCATGAACTGAAGCTGTTAGCTGTATAAGGCAATAATACAGTTAATGTATGTTGAAGAAACTGTCTTCTACCTGGAGATGTCACACACAGCCTTCCTGAAACTGTTTGGCTAGTTTACTGTCTGAAGCGATTGGAAATATGAATATGAACATTTGCATCCATCCAGATGAATAGTTTAGGAGACTAAACTATATTGCGTAAAAGTAGTTATTTAATAAATGATGACACAAATCTGCTTAGATCACATTTCTATTGCCAGGTGTGTTTCTTGAGTAAGGAAGAATGTTTATAGCATCCTCTTGCTCTGGGAAAATAGTAAAACATTGCTCATGTTCATGTTGTCTGTCAGATTTAACAGTAATTATTTTTTGTTCTGAAATCTGTTACTGTTGGAAAAACATGAATATTAGGAAATGAAGCAGTAATTTCACAAAGTGCAAAAATTTTTTTTTCACACAGTGAAGTTTTGGTTCAGTACCGAGGCAGGTGATGCTAAAGGATTGATATTAGCATTTTCTGCTTGGCTCAGCTTAAGTTTTGCTCTTCAGGATAGAGACATGTTGGGAAAATGCCAGATGTATTTCTAACAAGCTTGGATTTTTATGCAGACGGTAAGCTGTACTCTTTAGCTTGCAGGAGACTCTGTTAATATATAATCACAAAAATTATTGTATGATTTGTGAAAAATTGTGTGAAATTCAAAAGCCTGAATCCCATTATAAACTTTACTGTAGCAGCTCAGCTTAATTAGCTCAAAATACTTGTGTCACAGTCTGTGTCTCTACTGTAGCTAGGTAGCATTAAGTAATGTCTGAGTCATCTGCTGAAGTTCCATTCAACACACTTCTTTTCCTATGTATTTGTCACTTGAGGCCAAAATGGGAGTTCATGTTTAGAAAATGTGCCTTGTGTGTCAGAAGCCTGACTTTTGACCTACGTGAAGCCCCAGCTAGTACCTCATACTGACAAGTAGTGGAAAGTGGCTGAGATGAAAAGGAATTCATCTGCCAGCTTTGACAAGGCTTTGTCATGAAAATTTGAAAAACTAGAGAGCCCAATGGAACATTTCTGTGACCTTGTGCCCAAACTAGGAAATGGATTTTAGAATAAAGTTAGTTTATACTGAAAAGTAATCTGGTTGTAGATTAGAGAAACCACACAAGTGTTTCTTTATGTGAAATGGTGCAAATTTTAAAGCAAATAGACATCCACATTATTTATACATAATTAGCAATGAAATTGTTGGTGACAAATCTCTCAGAACTATATATACATTTCATTATTGCCCTGTTGAATCATAGTGTGTTAGAATGTATTGTGAGTCTGTATATCTGTCCGATTGTGGAAGAGATTAGCTAATACCTCCATTTGACACTTGTAATCTGTAACTTGTTGAAAATAAATTCTGTAATATTTTTAACTCCTTAAAATGATTTTATTAACGAGGTCGACAATATCAATAAAAACAAAGATTTCATATCAGTGGAATAATGCATTACTTGTAACATTTTCCGTGTTTCAAGTAGTTAACTACTTCATTCAGTAGAAAAATTCACATGGTTAAGGAAGACAGGATATAGAAAAAGCTAAAATATCTTCCAGTGCAAATCAGTGTAACTGTAAATTAAGTTGTTAAAAGGAGCCATTAGCAAGGTGATGTCTCTGCTGGAATGTGTATCCTCTCTGACATCAGTCGAGCATCCTAGAACTCAAAACAGCTGTAGCTGTTCCATTTGTAAAGTATTTTCTCATTTAGTTTTTGGCATGGAACAAGTCAGGGTTTAATTCTTCTGATGTAGCTGTAATATCTTGAACCTTTTCATGAGCTCTGGCTTACATACTGATGTCAAATGAAGCAAGTGGCTAAGCAGTCTGGTAAGGACAGCGGCTTTTCCTATCTCATTAAATCCATGCATGTTTGATCTTATTAGAAAAATGTGCTGACAGCTCTGCATTGGGTTTGATCCCTGAGGCTTGAGAATTTCATTATGCACTCTATTGATTGTTTTATTTATTTTTTTTTAAGAAAATAAGAATTCTATTTAATTAAAAATGGGGGATCTAGGAGAAGCAGCTCCAAATAAGGATTAAAAATTTGCCTTATAGAAAAGGATATGCTGTGCATCTTCCCATGAGTGTGATATACTCTGCCGTCTCTTCAAACTCACTAATTTGGGAAGAAAGGTATGGGAGAATGATTTCACTGAGAGAAACAGGGTCGAGACAGTATAGCTCCAGATTAGTTAAGAGTGCTGTAGTTCAAGCAGTCACTGATGTAAAAGATGCGGAACAAAGCCACCTTGCTGTAGTAGTACTGTGTACTCCAGTGCTTCTGGGTCTGTGAGTGAGAGATGACTCTTGGTCAGTGAGGTGCCAGTGGTCATGGACAGCTGGAAATTATACTGTTGTATTGCCTCAGTTCTCATTGTATTAACTTAGCTTTATTCATGTGGCTATTCTTTGAAAATGAACTTCTGTCTAGTTCTGAATTTTTTAGGTGTGAGAGGCAGGAAGAACTCTGATTCTTGCCAAGATGAAATAAAAGCTCCAGTAAATCGTTTCTTGGTGATATCGTTGATACCTGCTCTCCCACTGTGTATAGGATGAAGAAATGTTTTTGGGCTTGGAGGCTGGCTGTGAGAATTCTCTGATTTCTGCTTAGGCTCTTGAGTTTAAAATAGCATTTGATAATTTTCATTGTTTATATGGAATTTAGGTTGTCCAACATAGGCTGGTGTTTCCAGGACTATGCTATGAACCATCTCTGCTATAGATTAACCTTTTTTAACACAACATTTGCAGAAAACTTATTCCACCGTGTCATGGTTTAACCCCAGCCAGCAGCCAAGCCCCACAGAGCCTCTCCCTCACAGCCCCACCAGCAGGATTGGGGAGAGAATCAGAATAATAAAAACCAGAAAACTCATGGGTTGAGATAAACATATTTTAATAGGAAAAGCAAAAGCCTCACACATAAGCAAAGCAAAACCAAGAGTTCATTCACTGCTTCCTATGGGCAGGCGGGTGTTCAGCCATCTCTCGGACAGCAGGGCCCCACCATGTGTAACAGTGACTTGGGAAGACAAACTCCATCACTCCAAATGTCCCCCCTTTCCTCCTTCTTCCCCCCACTTTATATACTGAACATGATGTCAGATGGTCTGGAATATTCCTTTGGTCATTTGGGGTCACTTGTCCTGGCTGTGTCTCCTCCCAGTCTCCCATACATCCCCAACTTCCTCACTAGCGTGGCAGTAGGGAAAGCAGAAAAGGCCTTGGCTCTGTGTAAGCCCTGCTCAGCAATAACAAAAACATCTCCATATTGTCAGCCTGTGTTCAGCACAAATCCAGAACACAGCCCCATGCCAGCCACTGTGAAAGACATTAACTCTACCCCAACTGAAACCAGCACACACTGTTAGGAGTAATTGACTTCTGATCTTTGTCTGGGCTGTGGTCTGGATTTTTTGCCAGTTATATAGAATTTCTTGGAGATAAGCTCATCTGCAATGGAGGTTGGGATGAGGGAGAAGAGGACTGGTGTTCACCCTTCCAAGATATTCATACACAATTGCTTGGATGTATTGAGTTTGTCTTGGTTTTTCAGGGTCAAGACAAAATGGACTATGGCTTTGTACAAGATAGGGTGTAAAGCAAAGACAAAGCATTTATCCCAAATGCTTTTGGAGAGGGCAGTGTTTTTCCCAGGGACTGAATTTGCACTTAACAGCAAGTGTCTCAGGCTGGGTGTTTTTTTGTTTGTTGGTTTTCTCTTACTTAATCATTTTGCTGCTTAAGAATGTTCTGATTCAACTTGGCATTATTACAGGATGGCCATATTTTAAGGTTGAGGTAGCCTGATTTTTTTTCTTTTTTTGGAAGCGAACTGGCTTACAAGGTTTTTATTGATTGTCATCATTTATTCTGGTACACACAAGTGACTCATTATACTGTGCAGTCAGAGTGAGAACTCATAATGATTTGGCAAGAAAGTGCCTCATCAGCACAGCGTTACAGAGTCTCATTGTAAATATGAGCCTTGTAACCTTCAGTGTACACTTGGAATTCTAACAGATGTTCTCATGCATATTTGGAAAGTCATGGCAGTCAGGTGAAGTCCCTGGTGACTGGAAAAAGGGAAACAGCACTTCCATTTTTAAAACAAGGAGAAAGAAAGATTCAGGGAACTACAGACCGGTGAGCCTCACCTCTGTGCCTGGGAAGAGCCTCTTAGAAGATATGCTAAGGCACATAAAAGACAGGAAGGTAATTCAAGGTAGCCAGCATGGCTTTGCTAATGGCAAGTCATGCCTAACCAATCTGGTGGCCTTCTGTGATGGAGTGACAGCAAGGGTTGACAAGGGAAGACTGACCAATGTCATCTGAGCTTCTGTGAGGCCTTTGTTATGGTCCCGTATGACATTCTTATCTCCAGATTGGAGAGGTACGGATTTGATGGATGGACTCATTCATATTCAGTGGATAAAGATGGATGGATGCAGCCGGGGAGTTGTGGTCAGTGGCTCTATGTCCAGGCAGAGGCCGGTGATGAGTGGTGTACCTCAGGACTCTCATGGGACTGATGCCCTTTAATATCTTCATCAGTGAAATGGACAGTGGGATCGGTGCACCCTGAGCAAGTTTNGGTGGAGCTGGTCCAAAGGAGGACCACAAAGACGGTCAGAGAGCTGGAGCATCTCTCCTGTGAAGACAGGCTGAAAGAGCTGGAGTTGGTCAGCCTGGAGAAGAGGAGGCTCTGGGGAGGCCTCATTGTGGCCTTCCAGTACCTTACAGGTGCTTATAAAAAGGAGGGGGAGGGAGTTTTTGTATGGGCAGATAGTGACAGACCAAATGTCAATGGTTTTAGATTGAAACAGGGCCGGTTTAGATTAGATGTTTGGAAGAAATCTTTTACACAGAGGGTGGTGAGGCACTAGAACCTGTTGCCCAGAGAAGTTGTGGATGCCCCATCCTTGGGAGTGTTCAAGGCCAGGTTGGATGGGGCTCTGAGCAACCTGGTCTAGTAAATGGCATCCCTGCCCATTGCAGGGGGGTTGGAACTAGGTGTTCTTTAAAGTCTCTTCCAGCCCAAACCATTCAGTGATTCTGTGATTCTGTCACTGCTAAACTGAAATGCCTTGTGCAGTTGTGGGAGGGATGAGGATGTTTGTTTGCTACTGCACAAAATTGTGACACTATCATTTGTTCGTTCTTTTTCTTACAGCTCTACCTTAACAAAGATGCATGATTCATTCCATAACTTAAGAAAAAACCTGGTCTTTCTGGGATTTCTTGTCTCTTGGAATTAGGAACACAGCAGAACAGTGCTGACTGAGTTCGAGTCAGTTAATTTTATAAATATTTGCTCAGCAGTGTTTGTCAAATTGCATTAAATCAAGTCAAGTTCCAAATTAAAAAAAAAAAAAAGCAGTGTACAGACAATAGCTGGATAAGGGATGCACCCTTTCCCTCCTATCTATATCTCAGCATCTATGGACTACATGTTTTTTTTGCCAAAATTAGGCAAATATGTACCGTAAAAATGTGAAGTCTCCTAAAGGTCATAGGGTAGTTGTTTTATCTTTTTTCTTCACAGGCTGGGTTCTCTCATGCACATTTCAAAAGATTCCATGGGTTAGCTGTGCCACAGCTCCCTCAAGTGGTAGAATAATTTTCCATTTGGAATTGCAGCTTAATTTCTGTGACACACTTGCATTCTCTTCAAAAGGTTTTGGGGCTTCTTCCGGCTTACTGTTCTTTCTGATTTATAACAGAAACATCAGAGTTCAAAGAACAAGAGTCTGGGCAGGGAAGAATTCAGGCTTGCTATGCTTGGGTTCCCAGTGAACTTTGGCTAGAAAATACACTGCAGTATTACCACTGCATCAGTAATTTCAAGTTTCTCCCTGTATGAATGTGAAAAATGTGTTTTCTACAGTTGTCTGACATAATCATGTTGTGCCTTGATTAGGAAAGCAGAAAAAGTACTTGACACTCAGACTTAATATGAAATGCAATGCAGGTTCCCCAGTATTAATGAGCTTTGGTTCATCCTTTGAAAGAAACCATGGTAATAAAATGAACTGTTGGATTACTTTATATATTCCTTATAAGTTTAGGAATCTCTGTTTAATTTCTATTTGTGTAAAACAATGGTCTGTGTCAACCTTCGTGATAAATCTGGTCCTTATTTGCTTTATAGGGCAACAAATGTACAAACAACCTTTTATTGTTTTCATCACACTTCCTTTTAATTTGGAAACCGAGATGAAATTTATACTCGAGTAGTTAGTGTAATATTTCAGTAGTTAATGTAATGTTTCAGAAGTATATATTGCTTTTCAGCTTGAAGGATTTTAAAATCTTTGCAAACTAGGTACACTCAACAAAGCCAGAACCATTCCAAGAATATTTTTCCTGCAGAAACCTCTCTGGTGTTGCTGATTATTACCTTTATTCAGTGTTTTTTTCTGCTGTCTGTTACTTGTGCCTCTCCCAATTACCAGTGAATATCCCTCTCCATTGAAATATTTAATTACTTTTCCGGTTACTCTTACTTAACTTTGCTTATTACATTTGAAGGGAGTCACTCAGTCCTACCTCTTTGCTATAATTTGTACACGTTGAGAAAAGCATTCCCTTAGAAGTGATTGCTTTGACTTAAATGTCAGTAGTCTACTAGGTGGTTTAATGTCCAAAATTATTTAAAAATAATTGTTTATAATTTGATCTCCATATTGTGTTTTCAGTTTGTTTATTTAACTGCTGCCAAAACATTTATGAACTTGGATTTAATGTTGCATGAACTTGAGAAAGTCAGTGCGCGCCTAAGAAGATTTAAGTTTCTAATAACTAAATTTATTGCCTTAGTGTAAGAGTCTTAAGGTGGAACCTTGCCATGCTGGGGGGCTGTGTAGAGTCAGGTGGATAATGATGAGCAAAGGCCATTGCCATGAAGCAGGTGATACCCACAGACTCTGCATATGGATCTTGCATGGGTCTCTGCATATGGATTTCTTACATACAGATGCTCACCCTGCAGTATTAGAGAGGAAACTTTCTATGATGCACAGTCCTCAATGAAAGATCAAAATACCTCACCTTTGCCACAGGGTAGAAGTATATGCACTGATAAATTATCAGCAGAGTAGTTTGTGTGTGGTAATTTCTTTGTGTGTCCATAGTCCTATATGCTAAATCTTGAGAGTTCATGAAATCATCTTGCATTTAGATAAGTCTGTTTTATATATAAAAATATATACAACATGTACATAGATAGACACAAGATCTGGAAGAAGGAGAACTGATTCTAAGGCATGGAGCAATCATACTGGCTTAACATGTAACTGTCACCAACTCTGCCCTGGATTGCATGAAAAACAGTAAATCAGCAGATAATAATTTTCTGATGTCAACTCTTTGGTATTCTGGAGACAGAGAACTGTTCTTGCTTTGTGAGGGCTCTCATACATGACAAAGCACTTCCTTCTGTTCACAGCCTCTGTGTTCCTGTAGCAGAACAGAGGAATGGGTGCACTTACGTGTGCTTTTTAGTATGATGATGCATAGGGCTCAACTTAAGTATGTGAAAACTGCATCCTATTTCTCTGAGTTTGAAACTTCTTGAGTAATAAATTGGTTTCTGTAATCATCATTACTGAGGTTTTGCAGCACTTCAAAACGTAAGACAAGAGTGTTTAAATACAGCATAAGGGAATGCTGAGACACATTCGCTACGGAGGGTGGGTTGATTCTCTTTCTACAGAAAAAAGTGAAGTCTTATCCTCTCTATCCTTATCATTTGTGGAGCTCTGAGGTCCTACCTAAAGTTTGAACTTGTTTCTGTCATGCAAAAGACAAATTAGCTGGTGATGGTCATAGAAACAACTGAATGTGCAGATTACCCAGCTGTATCTCTTGTCCCTTCTCTACCCGTGTTCTCAGAAGTTTTTATCATGGAAACAATGATGCTGCAAGAAGCCTGCTTGGGAGTTCCTTCTCATAAGAACATGTGGGGAAGCGTTGTCTCTGTAAGGCAGATGAGTTTTTCTGGAGTAGAATCAGGATGAATGCAATTTCAGACAAAACACTGATTTTTGTGCAGAAACTTAGAAGACTAACTGCGGAAAAGAGGAGCGCAACACTTAAAACACACCATTCATTTCTGCATTCTACATTTAATTCTCCTTTTCAGCAAGTGGAAGAACAATGTTAGGAATATAAACTTTTTTTTTGCATGCAAATTTGCAATAACAATGCACTGAGCATTTTTTGATCAAAGGGCTTGATGAAAAGGAATCAAAAGGAAATACTATTGAAACCATGAGATTCTGCATTCTGAAAAACCCCTTTGATTTTCCTTTATGTGTCAGAATATATGGAAGCATGCTTTAATAATGCTACAGCTGCAAGAAAATATAGAGGGATCTGCCTTTGACCTTCGAGAATTTTCAAAATTTGTAGATGTCAGTGTTTTGAAACTGTTTTGCAGGTGTCACTGTTTTTGAGCTGCCCCATCTTGATAATCCATCTGTAATATGATGCCAGAGCTAGCAAGGGAAAGGGCAGCAATGGGACCTCAGATAAAAGTCACTACTCCGACTTGCTTCTCTGATAGCTGTAAGGAGAAACGTTTGAAAGAGATGTAGCATGATCTCTTGTATAGCAAGTGAAAAGTTGAGGGTCATGTAGGAACCAGAATGGTGTTTCGAGCTTCTATACACCATTTCAAGAAAATGGTGGCAAACCCAGTGATATATACAAATAAAATACTGTAAAATAGCATAAAATGAAAATAAGACCTTGTGTGAATATACGGAAGATGAATTAATGTCCTAACTGCAGGAAAGGTGATGATCTTTTTTTTTTTTTGTTTTGTTTCCAGGTTTAAAAATGTCTGATCCGAAAAATATTGTACACAGAACCCATTGTATTGAAAAACTACTGTCTGAGAACAATTTGCAGGATATTGAGGATCATCTTAAAGAACTTGAAGATGTTGATATGACTGTAGAATATCTTCAGGGGACAGAAGTTACCAAGGCTGTATACAGAGTACTCAAGAGCTGCCCTTCGGGAGTGTTGAAAAAGAAAGCAAAGCAGTTATTATCAAGGTGGAAAGCACTTTACAGGAATAACTGTACTCAGTCAATGCAAGTTAAAAAGTCAGTTTCTGTGTATGTGAAAGAGGAAATTGAGCATCTCGGTGAAGTTCCTAGAGAGCAGTTGCTCTCTGAAGGACCATGTCAGCAGGAGCCATTAGATGGTACTAGTTCCGATGGTACTAGTTCCAATGGTACTAGTTCCAACATTTTGATCCCATCACAAACTGTGAAAAATGTGGTGTGTAACACTGCAGAAGGTAGCATGAATTGGCAATCTTCTTTTGAGGAACAACACACTGTTCATGAAGATTCTAAATCTGTTGTTAGCGAAGCAAGTCTGCAGCAGGATCCGATGAGAGCTCTGAGGTATAAATGTGTGGATCTTCTTTATAAAGCTTTGATTGGTTCTGCCAAAGATGAAGAAGAAACTGTTAAATGGCTAGAGTTAGCTAAAGAAATTGAAGAACATATTTTTGCTCTTCATGCTAAAAATGATAAAAAGTACAAAAATTGTATCAGAAGTAAAATCTCTAACCTTAAGAACCCTAAAAGTTGCCACTTAAAACGTAACCTTTTTTCAAGGACTTTGAGCCCAAAGGCTTTTGCTGAGATGACAGTGATGGAAATGGCCAGCGATGAACTGAAACAGCTTAGGGCTCTGTACACAAAATCGTCTGTCCAGGAACATCAGCTTCTGCAGGTTATTAATGGCACACAGACAAACAAAATAAAGTGCAGACGCTGTGAAAAATTTGATTGCACGGTCACTATGATTGCCAGAGGAACTCTCTTTCTTCCAGCTTGGGTGCAAAACACAAATCCAGATGAACAAATGTTGACTTACGTTATTTGTAATGAATGTGGAGAACAGTGGTATCACAGCAGATGGATTTGTTTGTAATGCTGTCCCTCTTTAATAAGGGGTTTGGAAACGTGTATGAGAACGTACCTCTGTTGAAACTCTAATTTTAAATTCTGTATTGATATTATGTGGGTGCTGCCACTAAAAACTGCAAAATCAGTTTTTAGAAACTGCTGATGTATTTTTAAATATGTCTTGGATGAATCTTACGTGTTTTTAAGTAATGTAAATATATAAAGAAATAAAAGGGTAAAGGGATAAAATGGTTACACTGTATCTGAGTGCTAGTAAATCCATTAAAAATATTCCAAGTGCTGCAGTTTTTTCCTGAAGGAACTAGATACTTGGAAGTTTTTTTTTTTTATGTTCAGGAGGAGTTCTTTCACAGAACATAAGTTTCATTTACAGTAAACAAACTGTTTCCAAAACTGCAGTTCACATACTTATGTGCATTGCAGAATGTTCAGCGTGGACTCACTCCTTAATTAAACCACTTTTTGCAAGCGTTAGATTATTATGTTGGTTTGAGAGGTGATTTCTAACAGAAAAAACCAAAACATAGAGCATTAAAGGGGGAGAAAGCACCTAGCAAATGCAAGCAAAAATGAAATTCTGCTTTATTTTTTTTGGCTTTTGGAAGGAAAACAGGAGTTGTGACAGTCTGTCAGTATGCAGGCCAGCTTTACAATGTAAGGTGGTGTGTCCTGCTACTGCAAAGAAGTTAATGCAGGATCAGACAATGGATTATTTCAGAAAATTATGTCAATATATTTTTGGATTTATGTTTATTTAATAAATAAAATTAATAAGAGTTAATACCTTTCTGAGTGGATATCTTCTCTGGAGCTGGGACATCTGTCCTGAACTGAGAAAATTAATGTTTTTATATAGTGCTGGTTACCCACAAACAATGAATAGAAGGAAATCAAATAGCAGACGTTTTTATACATATTTTTGTTCCAGAGTCAACAGGATTCTCACTGATTGTTTACTAGAAGTATTTATTTTAAAAAGAATATTTTAAAAAATTATTCTCACCAAAGTAAGAGACCTGTATCTTTTACAAATGCACAACAGGCATTTTGCACTTCAAGGTTAAAATGCATCAGCAGAGCAGAGAAACCTGCTGAGTATTTGCTGGTGGAATTGAGGACAGTTCTGCATCCGTCTGACTGTGACATAGCTGAGGCTGTTCAGCTCCTCTAGGCTGAGCTGCATGACCTCTCAGAGAAAGGAGTTGGGGGCATGAGATGAGAAAGTAGCTGTTGATGAGCTAAAAGCCAGCCAGGACTGAAAGACAGGCCTTTATCTGTATATGGGGGAAATTATGTGTAACTTGATGTTGCAAAGAGACACTTAAACTATTCTACTGAAAAAAAGAAGAAAAATCTTTCCATTCTGTGGAGTGTTAACAGCTAACTTTCAGCAGCATTACTTAGATTTTTGTCATGTAAAAATGTGTGTTTTAGGGGAATTGCACTGATGTAAAATACACATTAAAGCTGTAGGCCAGACCCCCAGCATTCAGCTCTGTAACCAAGGAGTTACTATGTGGCCTTCCTTCCCAGCCCTTACTTGTGTGTTGCAATTGATGCTTCCAAGTAGTCCTGCTTAAGTGGGAGTACTTTTGTGTAAAGCATTGTTGTTAGCTTTCAGGGAAGCTACAGGAAAGCAAACACTCCTGTGTTAGTGGATCACAGCAAGCACAGGATTGTGTGCAGTCATTTTGAAGGTCATGGTCCTGTTGGGGAGAACTTTATGCCAGCAGTGTGCTGTGTCAGAACACCATGTAGCAGAAGACTTTATTTTAGCTGTGAACAACTTATAAATAATTTCTGCCTACAGTTGGTTTTGAAGCCATTCCAGTAATGTAGAGCTCAGCTAAGTTTTATCTTGGCAAAGGGAAATGTTACAAGGCATGGAGGGTGTTTCTGACAGTATATATTTCAAGGGTAAAATTTGTATCTGTAACACTGACTACATTTGTGATGTAATATGTAACATCATTTTCTTTTGAACTGCCCATCACTAAATGTGTAACTGCAGGCTTAAAATATTTGACTGGCTAAGATTATATGCTTTGTCTCAAAATGTCCTTTAAAAGCCAACTTGCAACTACATAGTGTGTATGGCAGCAGGAGAGTGTAGATCACTGGAGTACGGGGAGTATAGAGTCCAGAAGCAAAAGAAAAGCTTTGAAAAGTGAGATTCTTTTCTATTGTTGAAGTCTCTTTTTTTTCAGTTCATTCCAGGTGAGAAAAAGATCTCTTAACTTTTTAAAGCAGAGGCAGTTAATTTGAGTATGATGTTTAGCATGTCTGTGCTGCTACTCCTACAAGGAGTGTGACATTAGAGGTGATCCCCACAAACATAGGATAGATATATGCTGAACAAGGCTAAAGTCTGTATTTGTTTCCATGGGGTTTTCTAGAGATGCTGTAAACTCAACTGCTTCTTGAATCCTGTGATTTAACAGCAGCAATAAGGTCTTAAACATAATTTGCCCTCAAAGATCAAGCAGCCTGTAGCTGCAGAACTTGTGATACATATCTTAAGAAGATGAGAGCTAAATTAACAATGAATTGCACACAATTTTCAATGTAAAAACAAAGATACTATTCTATATCTGAAGTGCTCTATTAATTGTAGTCAGTGTCGCTCCCTTAACACCAGTTACAAAACTCCTTTTGGTTTCCTAGAGATCCACTGCCAGATCCACTTCCTTCTGTTCTATCAAGTGCCTTCTCTATCTCCGTCATATCCCTCTTACTGTGCACTTTTTAGGGAGGTATTCAGTTGCCATTTGTTGTTTATAACTCTTTCTTCTTTTCAAAACCAAAAGGAAATTTGTGCTGTTTATTTTTCATGTAAAGTGTGTTCCTCTCCGTCTGCTGCGCTATGTACATTTGCTACTAAAGCAAAGAACTGCAACTCTTTAAACAGAAAACTAGCTCTTTTTTTGTGCCAAGAAAGAAAGTTAGCTGGGAACAGACTGTGGTTAAGGAGCAAATACGTTGAATTACCGTCCTTCAGGGAATCTTCAGGGCGTAATGCCCCAATTCACTGACTGCCTGGAAGATAAGGAAAGAAACAAGAGCACTTTGATAATTTCTTGGATTGCTTGGGAGCTGGCTTGCTGCATTCTGGTATTAACAGAGCCATAAAGGCAGATGACTTCATATCCCCTTATTTTGTACTGCTGTAATTCAGCCAAGAGGTGACAAAGTCATGTTTTACTGAGGCCATGTCATCACTTGCCAGGATGGGACATAGTCTCCTTGCCAACTACAGATGGGAAAAAGTATTATTCACAAGCTCTTATTATAAGAGACCTTTGCTGATACAGAACTTCCCCTACTCACACAAAAAAGTTGCTCTTTATTTGCCATTGGGTGTTTTTTGTGCTGTTTGCTCTGACATGACATAACAACACCACTTCATGAATACGCCTCTGTGAACAAAATCCTTAAGGTGCAAAGTCAGCTTTGAAATGAAGGTGCATGTAAGGGAGCAGCAAAGGTGGGTTTCTGCACAGGAGGAGGCGAGCCAGGGGTGGATGGTGGGTGACAAGGCATGCAGGGACAGTGGCTTCAGTTAAAAGGGTCATTGTCCGGCAGCACCCAAACAAGAGCAAGGCAGGTCCGGTGACAATAATCTGCCAGAACTCTAGTGAGAACCGGGTAAGGCTGGGACGGTGCTGTCGGATGGAGATTGGTGGACAAGGTGGGGTGCAGGGACAGGGCCACTAGGCTTGTAGAGTGTCTGAGCCAAAATGGGGTTCTTGCTGGCAGTGGGAATCTGGAACAGCTGCCCCCACCAGCACTGACCCAGCCCTGCTCCTCCCCACTGGGATGGTCAAACAGCAGCCTCGGACAGGGCAGCCCCACAGCAGCCACCACTGGGACCCTGCCTGTCTGCAGAATTTAAACGGGAGTGATTTTGGTGCACATGTTTCAAACCGCGTCCTAGCTGGGCATGTTGTTCTGTCTGACCTCTGGACTGGCAGGTGTACTTCATGTGACCAGCCCTATCAGAGGCATTATTTGTTCTACAATTTGTGTTGTTCTATAGCAACTATTGAGTGGACACAGGGAAAAGGGCCTTCAGTTCCTGATCCTCAAGCACTCATGCATGGGTATGAACCATGAGAGTAAACCTGTGATGCTCCATTATGCCTATAAAATCATAAGGATAGTAGCCGTGGTTACACTATGGTTCTTTTCTATTTTCTTATATGTTCCCATGTAAAGGAAATAAAAATACATCTTATCTGAAAAGTTCAAGAATTTTGTTTCTAAATAGAACTTGAAAAATGAGGTGCCTGGACAAGCTGAAGAACTGGGTCCAAGTGGATCCTCATGAGGATGAATGAGGCCAAGTGCAAGATGCTGCACCTGGGTCAGGGCAACCCCTGGTGTTAATACAGGCTGGGAGTTGAATGGATTGAGAACAGCCCTGAGGAGAAGGACTTGAGGATGCTGGTGGATGAGAGGCTGGGCACGAGCTGGCAATGTGAACTTGCAGCCTGAAAAGAATCAAAAGCAGTGTGGGCAGCAGGTTGAGGGTGGTGGTTCTGCTCCTCTGCTTCGCTCTCATGAGACTCCACCTGCAGTGCTGCATCCAGCTCTGGGGTCTCCAGCACAGGAACGACATGGACCTGTTGGAGCAGGTCCAGAGGAGGCCACCAAGATGATCAGAGGGCTGGGGCACCTCTTCTATGGGGAAAGGATGAGACAGCTAGGGTGGTTCAGCCTGGAAAAGAGAAGACTCTGTGAAGACCTCATTGAAGCCTTCCAGGACCTAAAAGGGGGCTTATATGAAAGATGGGGACAGACTTTTTAGCAGGGCCTGTTCCAGCAGGATGAGAAAGGAGCATAGATCCAGACTGGACAGACTGACTATATTCAGGCTAGGCATATGTTTTTTCACAAGGGTGATGAAACATGGCAACAGATTGCCCAGATTGATGGTGGCAGGGCTCTGAGCAATCTGATCTAGTTGAAGATGTCCCTGCTCACTGCAGGGTGATTGGACTAGATGACATTTAAAGGTCCCTTCCAAGCCAAACTATCCTGTAATTCTAAATTTCCTCACGTGTATCCAATGTGTTTCAAAACAAAATCCAGTGTTGTTTCAAAACAAAAGCATGGTAGCTTCTCCCCAAAAGGTATTAAGTGCAAAATGGAGTAATTATTTCCTCCACTTCTAAATGCAGCTTTTTCTTCTTTATAAATCATAAAATAATGCCGTAACTGATCAGAACTTATATACCTTAGAATTACCATAATTTAAAGTCCACTTTCCTACTTCTCCAGCACTTACTTGTATTTTAATGTAGAACTGGATGAAAGCAGATTCCAGGAAAAAAGTACTAAAAAAATTTCAAAGTCCAGCTTTGTTAGATAAAAACGGGTCTGGTATCATCAGATTTGCCTCTAGCATGGCCTGTCTTTTAATAATCCCCTTCCTGTCAGTAGGACACATCTCCTTTTGATGATACTGAGATCTTGTTTTCCATTCCTTGGGCCGTGTTGATGTCTGATCCAAAACAAGACAACTTTACAAGTGGCAATTCCAGTCTGATTGCATCTGCCTTATGATCAGAAGCATGTGATGGCTGCTTGAGCAAATGGGTGTACATATGTCTGTCATCACCTATTCCTTCTGATGATGTGGGAACCTCTTTAATTTCTTGTTTTTTTCATGTAATTATACTTTGCCCTCGTGGGGAGGTTGTAAGAGCACAGAAAAGACTCTTATCACTGTCTCCTTTAGCTTTTTCTCTGTGATCTTGTTTAAACAGTCAAGTTGGTGTTATTCTGAATTACTACAGAAAAGAAAGGTGCCTGGCTACTTTTTTAAAATAGCGTGTTTTGTATGTTGATGAACTCCTTCATTGACACAGGCACAGTTTTAAATGTTTCTACTTGTAAAGGGAAGCTGCTTTACAATTGTGAGTTTGGATACCTGGGGCCCTTTTAGTGTGGAGCACAGACTACTGCCTTTAATACATGACTCTGACCAGCAAATACTTGATAAAGGCATTTTAGGGCTTAATAATGCAGGGCATTCTAGAGCAAGTAAAAGCGTTATCCTTTCCAGTGGAACACTCTCAGACGGCGCAAGATAGCAACTGATGAGAGATGGCCCTCGACGGGCCTTTCCGCGCCCTGCTCTGGCTGTGGGCACAGCCGTTCCAGTTGCCCGCTGTCCCGCGGTTCCCGTTGCCCGCTAT
>VZTF01000410.1:215299-234077 GCA_013397755.1 Cnemophilus loriae
CGCACTTTCCTGAGGGTCCGGGCTGAGCCGCCCCCCCCCGCGCTGGGCGTGGCCTCTGGCCCGTGGGCGGAGCCTGGCGCCCCGGGCCGGACTCACGTGGTGTCCCGGCCCCGCCCCCGCCTGTCCGCCATGTTTGTTCCTTCCGCAGCGCCCGGCGGCGGTGGCGCAGCCCGGGACCGGGACCGGCGGCAGGAGCGGCCACAGCCCCTTCCCGCGGGCAGCGATCGGCCTCCCCAGCGCGCCCGGGAGCGGCGGCAGTCCCCTTCCCGCGGTCTGGAGCCGAGTCAGGTTGCGTTATTTTCCTTTCCCTAGTTGCCGCGTTCCCCGCTCGGTCCGCCGCCGCTGTCCGAGATCCCAGGCGCGCTCCCCGGTGTTCCTTGGCGCAGCCTCCAGGGAGCGGGAGGGCAGCCCCGGCCGGGCCCGCGGTGGGAGAGGGCCCCGGGCGCTCCCCAGAGCCGGTGCGAGTGGCGGGGAATGTGGCGTGATCCGGGATCCCGTGACTCCGGGGCAGGCGGAGGCTCCTTCGGGAAGCGGCTCCAGCCGGCGCATGGCCGGTTGCCGATCCCGCAGTGCTTCCTCACCACTGAGAGTGATCGCTAGTGTGTCAGGTTGAAACTCGGCTTCCTGTGTCCTCAACGCGTTTCCAATTGGGAAAAGAATATTAAAGCTCCTTTCATTTCCTTTTTCTCGTTTCTGTGTGCTTGGAACGGGCTGCCCAGGGAGGTGGCGGAGTCACCGTCCCTGGAGGTGTTCAAGGAAAGGCTGGACGTGGCAGGCAGTGCCGTGGGCTGGTCGACGGGGTGATTTTCGGCCATAGGTTGGCCTCGGTGATCTCAGAGGTCTTTTCCAACGTAATGGATTCTGTGCTGGAGAGGGGCCGCCTGCTCAGGGCGCCCTTGGGTTTCAGTTCTTCTTTTTTGAAGCAGTGACTCGGCTCAGCCTCTCTGCGGGGCCGGGGGAGTTCCCAGTGGCGGCAGGTGGCTCTGCGGGCTCAGGTGTGGTGATGGCTGGGGAGGGCAGGGATAGGGATGGGCCAGGACTGGGAATCGCTTACATCTAGGTGGTTAATGGGCTGCTCTCGGTGTAAGTAATTCCCTCTTACATATAACTCGTGCAAAACAATTGAGTGGATAACAGAATAGTGCAAGAAAAATAGTTTTAAAAGCCTCCATTAGTGGCCTTTATAGCAAGGTTACATATAACTAGATACATAGAGAGCATTTAAGTTTCATTAACTTGGGTGAGTCAATCAAGTAGGGAACTTCTTGGCTAAGTTTTGTTCAGGAATTAAAATGCTTGTCTGCAGATAGCTTTCATGCAGCCTCCCATCCTACGTGTTGTTTTCCTTCTTGTCCACAATAATTTACAGCTATACTAAATCAGCATGTGGGATTTATTTGTCTTTACTTTTAAGGTGTTGTGCAACACTGTAGTCAGTGCTTGCTTTTTTTAGAGCAAGGGTGGCTGTGTGTGACTAGAGTTTTTTTGTTTGTTTTTTTTTTTTTTTAAGTGTTTTTCCATGACTTTTTAGTAGCTTAGAAGGTAACAAGCTGTAATGGCAGACTGGAGGGAGAGCAGATGTACCCAAAATAAATCCAAAACTTTTTTTTCTTAGCACTTTTATTTTTAGAGAAACCTAACCAAGGGATGGTACAGCTATATCTGTGTTTCATACCAACATCAAATTTATAATGAACTGTTACTTTCCTCTCTCTTCATTCAGGTTGTATAGAGCTGTCTTTGCTGTCTTAATTTTAGTAAAGCCTTTTCCATAAAGTTAAAAAAGACAGTGTGTATTAAAAAAAAAAAAAAAGCTCTAGCAGTCCTTGTTTTGCCTTTCAGTCCTTCCTTAAGTTAAAAATATGTGGAAAAAAAGAACTGCAGAGGGTCAAATAAGATATTTAGATTTCAAGCTTTGTTTTATTTTGTGTCAATTTGGTAATAAATCATGGGAAACAGATCTTCCAGCTCCTTAGGATTGGAATTTTACATAAACATTTCACAATGAATAAAAACTTCCCAGCAAAAGTAACAAGTCCTTAGGGTTTGTTGTTTTTTTTTTTTTTTTTAAATAGCGTTCATTCTCCTCTGTGTTTTGTTTTTGTTTTCATTCTCTGCAGAGCAGACAGTGTGTTGGCCTGGTACAGTGTAACCCACTTAATGCCTTAGGGATGGGCTTTCGTCACAAGACTTACACTGGGAAGAAAATGAATGTACAAGGTAGCCTTGTACCAATAGAGGTTGCTATTACTAAGACTCCCTGAAGGAAAAGGGAAACTAATGCAAGGGAGAAAGATGAGCACATTTGGGCAGAAATAATTGCTGGATAAGTTATTGAAAGAGTGGAAGCAGTAATAGAGAAGTAGGTTGCAAGGAGAATGTCAAATAGCTCAGGCATTGTTAGCAGTGTTGGACCAGGAGCAGCGGCACTGAAGGGTGTTTTGAAGTTGGCTGAAAGTAATAGAATATTGAAGTTGGAAGATGCTTAACTGTGAACTGCTGAGAAATGTCAACTCTGATTAAATCTGAATAAATAAGTTTGCTCATTCTACTTAAATCTGGGGAATGAGGTTGGAGGCGAAGGTTAGGCTTACGCAAGATAAAACTGGTAGAGATAAAAATGTAGGTATTTCTCCTGACAAATTTTGCTGACTGACTTTGTGTTTAGCTAGAAGTTAGAATAAGTGAAGTGATTCTGGCAGTAGGTACTGGAATGATTTCATGACCCAAGGGTTATGTGAACTTCAGGATTCCTTCCCTTGGCCACTGGTTCTTTCATAGTCCTGAGTCATACCAGGCAACTGTTTGAACTAGAATCCTGAGCTTCATAGGAGTTAAAAACAACCGTACAAAGAAACCCTCAAATAAAACTATTTTGGTATCCAAATGAGTGGCAACAACTGAAAGAGTTCATTTTGAGTTGGGTTCATATGAGAAATTACAAGTAAATTCTAGTGATGTTCTGGTGTTAGGTCAAGCATGTCTAGTCTGCTTATGACTAGAGGCAATTTCAGATAGTCTGTGTTTTCTTTTGGATAGATGTTTAATAATTTGCTGACAGGTTATCTTCATAGTGCAATGGTGAAATCACAGATACAGGAAGGAAGACCTGGAGGATTAGGACCTTGGTAGGTCGAGATGTATGACTGAAAGGCTCCCAGGCAGCTGACAAGTGGCTGTCAGTAAAGGGTGTTCCCGATCCACAGCTCTTACGTCAATGCCCCGTGGAGGGGAGGGTCAGTTTGGAGGCTGACTAATGTCTCTGCTTGTAACACATTCAAAAGTACAAAGCTTGTAGAATCTTGACTTCGTATCTGGATGTTTTCCTTTGAATTGAGAAAAAAAGTCTGTCAAGGTCAAACACACTTGTGGCCTCTTGTGCACTAAGAAAACATTCTTGTGCTACTTAATTGACCAGGGTATAAACCACTACCTCCTAAATATAAGAACAAGGATTGGCTTGGGGAGAAAAGTGAGAAAATGTGCTTCTGTCCTTTCTTTTCAGATTTTTGGAAACTTGCAGATCTGCTATAGGCAACAAGTTTAACCACTGTAGTGATTGAGGGCTGAGAAATGTAAAAACTCCACAAACAGTAAGTGTTGAAAACTATGTAGTTTTGGATTCTGCCCTTTCTGCTGCAGCTCTGATAGTTATTGGGACTTCTTTTCAGACATTTCACTAGGAAGCAATTAATGTCATTCTTTGATGGGCTACTGTAACTAACAAATTACATTTTCTATGGTAGCCTGGCAATTATTGTCAAATGCTTTGTTTGTGTGAAGAAAAACAGCTACTAATGAGGGAAGGAGTTTACATTTCTATTGAAAGGCAAGTGGTTTTTTTTCAGTCAAAATACTTGCAGTGATGTGCCTTTTTAAACTGCTAATCTGATACCAGTGTCTTAACAAAATATGGTGGCTTAGCAAGTAAAATTGTGAATAAGCTTCAAAACTGAAATGGATGTGCTTATATGTGTAAATTTGAGGATAGGAAGTTGTGAAACATGGTCAGTGTTATGCTGGTTGTAGAACTGCTGATTCTGCTTGTCTCTAACTTAAGTGTTTTTTCTTAAATCAAAAATGGCCCCTTTTTCAATAAGTCTTGGCTGATAGCATATTAGGTTGTAAGTAAACATGATTAGTTGGAACAAACTTGAGCCTGTCTTACCTTCAAGAGCTTCAGTTAAAGGACAGCGTACTACATATCCTCAAGAAAACCTTTAGGTTTAGTCTTGGTTTTGTATAGCAGGTGGTTCATCAGTGACCACTGAATGACAGTGATAACTGAAACAAATTTTCTCGCCTGTTTCCAAGTTAGAAAGTAAATACAAGTGGAGAAGCAATTGTCTGGAAATTAGAAGTGTCCCTTACATCTGTTTCTTCAAAAATGCTGAGGCAGTTCAGTGGTGGTATTACAATAGATCCAGGTTTTGGTGCCTTATTAAAAAAAAAGGGGTGTAGAGATGAGATTTCAGTTCCTATATGTGGTTTTTTTTGTTTGGGTTTTTCATGGTGTGCTGCAGTGGCTGGTATCAGTGTAGTAAAAACGAAACTGTAAAAAGGTCCAATTGGCTCAGTTTGCTTAATAGTTTACATGAAGTTTGCAGCTTGCTGAAATTATAGATACAATGCAGTTACTGTGTTGCACTAGCACTGTTTTTCCATAGACAGAACTACTTGACTTCAGCATTTGTCTTCATCCTTCAGTACTCTGGTGTGACCAGGTCCTTCTTAATCTATGAAACTATTTTTATATTAAAAAAGGACAAATTCCTAGACTTGAGTTTACATGTTGCTGCTATGCTTTTCTAGACCAAGAATCTTGCTTTTCTTTGAGTGCTGCCTCAGTACGTAAGCAAAAGAGGTATTTGCACTCAAAATAAAGACAGATATTAAGCTGACGTATAGAAATAAGAAAATCTAGATGGATAGACTGGACAAGGCAGTGGTATTTCACTAAGCTTTGCAGGACTGGATTTTTTAATGCAAACTTATTTTTCTGAGGTTGCTTAGCTTTTTGTCTTTCGCTGTGACAACAAATATTTGGACTGATAACGGAAATATTTGACTTGCAATTCATTTCACTGTTTAAAAGGGACATCCTGAAAGGCAGCGATTAATTTACTTTTTTGTGTTATGGTATATGATCATGTTAGAAATTACATTTAGTAGAAAATGTTCCCTGCTTTTAACAGGAATATTGAAGTCAGTGATTTAAGCACTATAATCCTTCTAAGTTAGTGGAAGCAATTCAGAAATTGTTATCAAAATGAACCAGAGTGGGGCTGCTTTTTATTTATTTGCTCTGACTTTCTTTGAATATTGAAATGATAGAAGAACATGAGGGAAAATTATTCTTGTTACAGACTCTTTGTCTACTAGGTTGAGATTACTTTTACATTATCTAATTCTGTAGCTCACTAAGAAATAACTGGAACAAATAGTTACCTGTAATTCTGTGCTGTCTTGCAATTCCTGATTTTGGGTAAAGCAATCAGATGCACATTAGGAATCAAGCTTTTGTTTTGTTTTCAGATGATGAATGATGATTTAAACTGAACAATTAAGGTAATAAATCTTCAGAAACATCTTACTGTATTTCAACCATCCCTTCAAAAAACATTGTCAAAAAGCACATTATACAGATAAGTTGTATAATAGGAGAAATAACATTAATTACTGTAGTGTCTTAAGTATTTTATGGTTGTGTTATTTGTGGGAGTGTTAAGGCTTCATAACTTTAGAAAAAACAATTACAAAAATTGAGCTCTTTAAAAATCTTAACTTGAAGATGCGCAAGCAGAAAAAAATGCAGCGGCCTACTGTTCTGAAAAATACCACTCTGATTCAGCTGATACTCTAAATCACATTATCAGTGGGGCTGCAGATGAGTCCCTTATACAGTAATAAAACTGTAAATGTATCAAGTCTTTGCTGCTTTCAAACAAAAATACTTGTTAATACTTTTAAACATGCTTCTTTGCTGCTTCAGATACAGCTTGTCAGCATCTATTTAAATGACTGAACATATATTCCATTATTTTGGATTAAAAACTTTACAAAAACTTAATTCTAGCCTAGCATGACAGCTTCTCTTGTCTTGAATGTCCTGAAAAGCAATGTTGCCTGCAACATCACAGAAGACTCTTTCTGTAGCTTTTGTGTGAAAGGACCAGTTTGGTTCACTTTTAATGGTTTGTGGTTGGTCTGTAATTGTCTGCCCAGTAAAACTAATTTTATGGTCATCAGTCTCTTAGGCCTCACTGGAATGGCCCACATAGTTGAAATTGTGCAAATTAACTTTGCAGGTTCTAGATGCACAAAGTAGTAGATACTGTTAACACTTTCCTTACATGTATTTTGTTTAAAATATAGCCTTGTGGACAATTTCATGATAATAACTGCCACTGATAAAAATGCAGATGCTAAAGAAATGAGTGCATAGTACCAGTCAGAACTACTTAAGCCAGTTATTTATTCACATTGTATCTTTTAGGGAACTTCTGATTTCTTCAGGACTGGAAAAATAAATTGTAACTTGTTCCCTGCACTGGTAGGGAAGAACAGAACATTCAGTACCCTCTGTTCCAATGAAAGAATTATTTATTAAGAAGCAGCTCCTATCTATTGATGTAGAAACAGGGGACATAAATTAATACACTAAACCATTTTCAAGAGTTAAGCATAAACCTGCAACTCTTACGCAAGTAGTCCAGGGACTCTAATAAGGCTTTTCACATGCATTAAAATGTATGCGTTCATAACCTGAGCCATAGCCATTATCCTGTAGCTCTCAGAAGGGTAAATGAACAATCTGCTTGTAGCTTCTAAGCAGTTTTAACATTATCATACAAACCTGTACAGAATTAAGGGTTTATAAATGTTGTTAATTGTGCAGAATGAGTGAATTAAATTACTTGCTCTGAACAAATTTTTAATGGAAGCAGTCAGTTCCTTGTATTTTGAATTTTTTTTGTGTTGAGGCTTCAAACTACTCCTTCTGTCTTGCTGTAGATTGTGTCTAGCAAATAAATATTCCAATATGGAAAGTCACTGATAAAAAAAATTCCTGAAATTTCTCACTCTTACTGTAGGCCTTGATTGTAAGGCGGCACAGAGTCATA
The DNA here is from genome assembly GCA_013397755.1 of Cnemophilus loriae. Lineage (NCBI taxonomy): Eukaryota > Metazoa > Chordata > Aves > Passeriformes > Corvidae > Cnemophilus > Cnemophilus loriae. The sequence continues at coordinate 222,424 of VZTF01000410.1, forward strand.
TGACTCTCACACCAGCTTGTATCAGGTACTAATTCTACAGCCACACTGTGGGTGATGTATATGCCAGTAATGCTAATTACAACTAGCAAGACTGCATTCCTTCCTTCAAAGAAAGAGAGGACTAGGCAACTTATGACCCATTTCCATTTTAAATAGATGCTCTTTTCAGAGAAGCCTGTTCGGGCTGAAGCCTTTGAGCTCTTTTACTATCAGGCAGGTTTAGGAACACAGTTCTCCTAATACAGAAACTTCAGTTTCTGTATTGTTAAAATGAAACTTTACCCCCACACAATTAAAACACCATTTTACAGTATTAGATGACACTGCAGTTGTGAGGGCAAAGGTTGGGTACAAAGCACTAATAAGCAAACTACTTAAGTGCTAAAGGATTTTTTTTTTTTTTNTTTTTTAATTTAAGTCTGACAGTTAAAAAGTCTTCTTTGGTGTCACCTATTTGCCATCCCCATGCTGGCAGCCAGACTATTCACTAGCACTTGGCGGACTTTTTGACAGTTTTACTATGGGAAGTTGACACCTCCTAACTGAACTGTCAGTGTAGGCTTGGCCTTGGTATCTGGCATTTTGAGTATCATTGAAGTAGCAACAGCAAATTTGCTTTTGTGGTAGTTTTAACAGTATTCCATTCATCAGTGCTGTTCTGCAAGGAGTAAATTATAAACTATTGAATGCTTGTCTAAATAAAATTACAGCATTTGCATTTGTTCCATAGATAACTATGTTCTTAGTAGTGCATTGGTTTAAAAAATAACTTCGGCAATAAAATACAGCACTGAAGTGACTAGTTCAAAGCACATGCTCTGTAAAATTCTCTCACTCTGCTTTGTTCCATGAACATTTTCCAGTGAACATAAATGAATCATAGGATTTGTTGAATGTGATGTGATACCCCTTCAGCACAAAGGGGGGTGGTTTGAAGGGTCTGGGGGTTTTAAAGAGTTTCAAGTGACAGACCAGTAATTTATGCAGCATACTGCTTAGATGCAGACTCCAGTCTGTGCAAGACACCTCTTAAATGTGGTATTCTTGAGTGGGTATTCTTACTGGAGTGTATCTACAGTTCGCCTGTTTAATGGAGTCCTGTTTTTGTACATGAAGCTTGATGTTGGTGGACTTTAAAACACATTCTGCATATTTATGTGTGCAAAATTTGCTACTCACAACTATTTTCCTTTTTAATGATTTCCTTAATCTTTACAGGACTAGGAAACCAGGAGGATCTTTTCCTGTAACAATGGCAGCAAAATCATCGCTCCTTAAAGTAATACTGCTAGGAGATGGTGGAGTTGGGAAGAGTTCCCTTATGAACAGATACGTCACCAACAAGTTTGATGCACAGCTGTTTCATACAATAGGTGTGGAATTCTTAAATAAAGAGTTGGAAGTCGATGGACATTTTGTTACAATGCAGATATGGGACACGGCAGGTCAGGAACGGTTTAGGAGCTTGCGGACTCCTTTCTATAGAGGTTCTGACTGTTGCCTGCTAACCTTCAGCGTGGATGACTCTCAAAGCTTCCAAAACTTAAGCAACTGGAAGAAAGAATTCATTTATTATGCAGATGTCAAGGAGCCTGAAAGTTTTCCATTTGTGATACTGGGTAACAAAGTTGATATCGATGAAAGGCAAGTATCTACAGAAGAAGCCCAAGACTGGTGCAGGAATAATGGCAACCATCCCTATTTTGAAACCAGTGCAAAAGATGCCACTAATGTTGCAGCAGCCTTTGAAGAAGCTGTTAGAAGAGTTCTAGCCTCTGAAGATAGATCAGATCACTTTATTCAAACAGATACAGTAAACCTTCATCGGAAACCGAAACCCAGTTCATCATGTTGTTGACTTAAATTTCTTTTTGCCAAATTACTGTTGGCTAGCTTGCTCTGTAAAAGAATGGGGAAGGTTTAGTAGATAAAACAACAAATGGGTTTCACTCTAATATTAAAATTGTAATATTCTGCTGCTTTCATGGGGGAGAAAAAGAAAAATCTCCATTCGTGAGTGACCCATTATTGAATTAGCGATGCTTTCTGTTTAGGAAGACGTCAAGTAAAAAAATAATATAAGAATGTAATTTGCCAACTTTATTCAAATGATAAATACTTTGAATATAATTAAAACTTGAAAGTTCTAGAAGCACTACTTTGGAGAAGCTGTTCTGGAATTCCGGCACAGAGATACTTTTATATGTGTATATTTTTATGAAATCGGCATTCCACTTTTGTTTCATTAGATGTCAGTTTCTTAACAATGCTAGATATTAAACTTCTGTCTCACTACATTCCTTTTGCTGTGACTGGTACTTCATCTCTAATGTGGTTAGTATTAATAAGTTAATATAAATTACATCCAGGTCTTCTAATTGCCTAATGTTGCTGTAATTTGTGTAGGTTTATAAGTAGGAAATAAATTTCCTACATATTTAATGTCCATTTTCTCCCATCTACTATTCTAATGCTGCACTAATTTTTCCAGTGGTTTACTGCAAAATACTGATCATTTTTAAAGTTAACGCGTGCTTTGCCTTAACTCCATTCTAGCATGTTTCTGATCAGTAAGGTGAAAGAGTAACTGAAGTATAACCGTTTTTTGAAAAAGAAATGCTTTATTCAGTCAGCTTTAATAGCACTTGAAAAGATCCACATTATGACAATTTTCTAGGAAAACTCCTTGTGTACAGCCTTAGAAGTTCCAAACTTCTTGTTCCTGTTAACCTGAGCTATGAATGTGTTTACCAGTAATATCTGCACTGTGATATTAAGGATTGACAATATGTAGAGAACTCAGGAAGCTCTTGACTTACATTAGATTTTGACAGCTTTCAGCCCTAATACAGGTATATAACTAAAGCTAGTGTTTGAGCTGAATTTGATCCTTATTTAAACTGCTATTTTAGGATATGCACTTGTACATCTAAGATAATGTCTTTTCTATTACTGAATTCATTTCAAAATGATGAACAGGAGCAAATTCCGTATCTAATGGACAGTCTTTTTTGCAGTCAGGCAGACAAAACTACAGGTGTACTTGAGGCTTTCAGGTTCAGTTTAAGTGGTAGAATATTTGTATGAGAAACTGATCAATATTGGCTCTCAGAGTAACCACTGTCCTTGCAATAGCAAAATTGCTAGTGCACTATTGCTTCCATCTGTAATCTGACTGCTGACAGGTGCACATGTGCATGTGTGATCCGAGAAAGGAAGTCTGAGGCTGCAGGACAGGCCATGTTATTCATTAAATGACTGCTTTCTGTACAGTAACTTTTTTGTTCCAATAGAAAAGCCTTTCTTGAGAGTACATTACCAGCAAGCATTTTATCTTAAAAGTATCTGATCAATCTGTACCAGGTGTAATTATTTGGAAGTAAAGCTTGCAAAAACAAACCTTTCTTGTTGCTCTTAGTACACTTTTCTGAATGTATTGTATTCTTGCTTGAACCTGTCCAGGACAACTTTACTCTGCGGATCTCCTGCTCCTGCTACTCCTGCTTAAAAGTGCCATCTTTTTACCTTTTGTGCATTCCTAAGTCTGATTCATTCTTGCAGTCCTGCATCTACACCAACAGAAGTGTGTTTTAAACTTCAAACCCTGAGCAGTTAAATATAGGTTGAACTGCTACTTATGTTTAATTTCTAGTCAATGAATGAAAAGATCTGTGAAGAAAATCTTAGCTAAATCCCTCTTAATCTTAGGATGAGACAGCAAAAAGCTTTAGAAATAAAGATTGCTTGTGTTAGGGGCTACTAAGCTAGTGACATGAAATTGTTATAAAACTACTACCTTACTACTTAAAGCTTCCCTTAACATTCATTTTAGCAGAGATTAAGGCTGAAACACAACAGAAGCTGAAGATACAGTGACTAGAGTATTACAGATACCATTCAAATAAGATTGCTAAAAGGAAAAAATAAAGGATGAGAACCACTATGGTCTTTCTTGTGCCCAGGCATCTGTGTTTTCCCATCTGTCCCCTTTCCATGTAACATCATGGTTACCAAGCCTCCATCTGAGAAGCAGGTTTAATAAAGTTAAAACATAATCCCATAGAAGTTTATTACTCATGCCCTGGGAGCTGCTGTACCATAACTGTACACTAATCACAAAAGTGGCCAGTAAAGATAAATGAGTGTGTACATGCTGTAGTGAATAAGACAGTATAGGAATTAGGTTTAGGTCAGGAATTGGTCTCAGAGAGAAACTACTGAGAAGTGGTTATAGGTGACAGGTATAAAATCATAACGCTTAATAACAAACATTAATTTTTGTACTTTGTGAAAGTTTAGTATCATTCCATATGGATGTAAGGTAGGCATTTGTGGCTTATGTTTCAATTCACTGATTCGTTTCCAGAACTAACACAAATATTAGGGGGTCCTGTTAGCAGTATTTGGAGCTCTGTAGATTGACAGAGCATACTGTGTAACATGTATGCAAAGTTCCAGGTGTCCTTTAAAATGAGGAGAAAAAACTACTGTTGTGGCAGATTGGTGGGGCTGCTGAAAGCTGTGCATGTTAGAGAGCAGAATGGGGAGGGGCAGAAGAAACTACCTAGGACAGCTGACAGCTCCTGTCACAGCAAACTGTATCAATGCTTACATAAGCTGCTTTAACAGCTGTTCCATACCTCAAATGGATCTTCAAGTCACCTGACAGGTTACCTAAACAGTAATAGAACCTTGTGGAAAGTGGAGTCTGAGTTGCATTTCCAGCCCAGATTTATAAAGGTTGATTCATGTTAGCTTGTGCTAATGTTCTCATCTCCTTATGCTTGATTTTTGAATGGCTTAGGGTAATTCTAGTCCCTTTAACTCATACAGTTTTTATTGCCTTTATTGCATAATGCAGATTATCTCTGTTTTCTCATACTGCAACAGACTTTGTTTTGAATTCTTACTCTTAAGCCCCTGAGAGGGTAAGAACATAATCCTTGCAAAGGAGGTGTCCCTTCACTGAGAAACTGTTCACTGAAGCATGCTGGAACTGCAGATTTCAGACCTAGGGCAGATTTGTGACTTTAGTTGACCACAAGATAATTTTCACCCATCACTTCAGCTAGTGGACTTGCAGCTGACTGTGAAGAGTCACAATCTAAAGCATAAACAAGTACTCATCCATGTACAGAAAACTTGGAGCTACCTCGCCAAGGCCCTTCTGAGTTCTGTCACAAGGCAATGCTCCTGAACCACAAACTCTATAATGACAAAGGTGATGAGTTAAGACATCATTCTTCCATTCCCGTGGCCAGTAACAGTCTGTTTTCATAAAGCCTAGGTGGACCTGAGACTGCATTTCCCATCTACAATTCCTATATTCAGAGGAAAGAGGGAAAGATGCAAGGGAGGTGTAAGAACAGGCACCATTTGGCTAACTGCCTTCAGAAATCAGGCAAGAGAGAAAATGCTTTCATTTTACTTAATGTCCTACTGCAGCAACAAATGCAATTATAAAAAATGCAGTTTCTAAAAGTGGTGGAAACTGTTAGCACTAATCCTTCATATTTGCCAAGCCTTCCTGCTATGTATATGATTATTTAATTTAAGTATTTCCTCAGTGAATCTTAAATGTTAGTATTTTTCCATCATGCTACAGGGGAGGAGGCAGAAAACAATAACTGCAGCTCAGTGGCTCCTTATCATATGATCAAGAATGCTTTACCTCAAGTGTGTTTCTGTTATTTCCATGTATACAGAAGAAAAAAAGTTTATTTATATAAAATTACATGACATTATCAAAGTGTTGTACAATGCAGTTTGTATGCAGTAACATTGCAAAGACAAGTATTCCCATCTTCACTGGCTACCCCACCAGGCAGTTACTGTGGTTATCTAGTTTTCTTCTAAATCACTTCAAGTATACTCAACAGGCATCCATGCTACATCATTCCGTGTTTTATTTAAGGTAAACATTGCAACCTCTGTATCATGTTCTTTTTTCTCATGGAATATTTTACAGTGACAGCTTAGCAGTAAGTGCAGAAATAATGACTGACTATACATTTATAGCACATACACATGGTCCCCTTAATTATACAGACTATGCAAAATATTTCTTAGAACAGCATGCCACTTCCTTTGGAAATTACTTTTCAGACATTTAAAAAAAAAGTACAAGAAGATAGCTTATACAGATTAGCTACAAAGAGGAACAGAATACTTAAAAGACTGTAAACCCAAGCAAAGTATTAGGTACATATATGCCAAATGATCTATTTAAAAATTACTGTTTTGGAGTGATGTTAAATTTTGCAAAATGGTTCTTAAAACATTTTACAATGGAATAGGAGTTAGACAGGCTAAATAATGCCTTTCTGAAACCTCAACAAATAGAGTTTCATGGTTCAAAGATCCTCTTCTAAATTTATTTACAAAAAGAAAATTTCAGCAGTTGCAGAAATAACGGGAAAAAAACATGGGTTTAAACATGTCAATTTAGTTTGGGTTTTTTTTCATGTGTGAATTAGAATTAATGTCAGGGCAGATCTGGCTGTTCTGGTCTACTTCACTCATTGATGCAACACTGCAGCTAAATATGTATTGCACTAAATATATAGAAAATTTGAAATTACATGCTTTTAAACTTTGAGGGTTTTTCTCAAAATTTCTTGAAATACTGGAGACAGCTTTTCTGATCTATCCATTTTTTATTGAGCACTTTATATACATACAATTACATGTTAATAAATAGAGGCCTGATTTACTACCACAAAGTATAATGTTCGTCTGGTTAGTCTGCAGAGTGAGTTCTCTAGTGAAGAAATACAAGTAGGAAAGTTTATAATAAAATTAAGCACTTAGGCCAAACAGTCAAGAATTCCCTTTTGCTCATATTAAACCAGATGACTGGTGACATCTTTTCCATTTAGGTCTGATTTCCTCTCACCCTGTCAGAGGCTTACACTTTGCATATGCATTAACACAATGTCTCCGTTTCTTCTTTTGTACCTCTGCAGCCTCTGATAGTTTAAAACTTTGTTTTCATACCACATAAAAGGAAACTTCTTGAGATACACATTTTAACCAGAGAAGCTTAGCTGTTCTTATCTATATCAGCAAAACAAAAAGCTGCTTCAGCATCCAATTAGTCAGTCTTCAGAAGATGAATATCAAACATGCAGGGGACTAACCAGAAGAAGTACAGTTCAAACAATCAGGAAAGTAGGGAAAAAGCACTCACTCAGGAAATTTATTTATTCAGCTTAAAAGGTGTTTCTTCCCAAGGAACTGGACTTTCCTTTCAAAGGCAGTGGATCGAATAGGAGTATTGAGTTCGTAAAATGGATTCATTGCAAACTGGGGAAAGAAGAAAAACCCATCAGTATGCACAATGCCTAGCCCTGGAAAACGTCACTTCAGGTGACATCTACTACTAGCTTTCAGCCTATTTAGTGCCACTCAGAGCACAGACCTCGTAAGCAGTCCTTGCTTTCCAGGCCCTTGCATTCTCCCCATACATGTGCAGAGCCATCCCCTAGCACCAGCTCCTCAGAACAAATCCATCACACCAGTGGAAATTAGGATCATTTGAGTGCCCGTGGGAGGCTGAGATGGTGATGCTTCCCATGACTGTTTGCCATGGCCCCATCTAGTGGAAGTACCACCAGGATTTGAGAACAAGGGCTATGTGTTCTGAGAGCAAAGCTACCGGGCTCTGTACACCAGTCCTTTCATTATCGTCATTAATGAAGTTGCCCCACAAGTTCTCTGTTGCCCAGAGAAGCTGTTGATGCCTCACCTCTGGAGTTGCTCAAGACCAGTCTGGTCTAGTGGAAGGTGTCTCTGCCCATGGCAGGGGAGTTGTAACTAGATGGTTTTTAAGGTCCCTTCCTGCCCAAACCATTCTAATCTATTCTACAAAAAAAATCACTGGACTAAAGTGAATAAGTCTAAAAGACCACAGTTTATAACAATATCGAAAAATCTATTCTGTTTAATGGAAAATACAGCCTTTGTGTCACATGTTAGCAGCTCTGGCTGATGTGGACTGCAGGGGTGCTTACACAGGCCCCCAAGAGAATACAGCTGTGCCTAAGCATGTACAACAGAACATGCTTAAAAGTACTGCAGCAAGACCATAAAAAATGAGTTCTTACCTTTATATACAACTCATATACATCAGTAAAGAAGTTCTTAATTCCATCTTCTTGCCTTACATCATGAAGCATTATAAATCTCATATGTACAGTAATTAAGGAGAATGAAACTTTTACAAAGAAAAGAGACATTATCCTGAGATAAGCATTTACACCTAATTCGGCATACACCTAAAATGTTTAGCTGTATATGAAACAGCAGTGACTCATAGGAGGAAGCATTTAAAGAAGTAATTGAAGCAATGAAGTTTGGAAAGCATTACATTTATATTTTAACAGCCTCCTCTTTGAAAATAATCACCTCTCTATCCAAGGTTGTTCTTTTTAAAACCATGTAATTCTGAATGTGGATGACGCTCTCTGCACCTCCGCCATGTACCCCTGAAGTTAAAATGTCATTCAATGTTACTTGCTATGGGTAACAAATGTTTCACAACAAACAGCTCTAGGACTACCTGTATATAATATCAAGCCTTGGCACTGCATTTTCACCATTGGAGTGACTGACACCAGGCATATTTGCTGCCACTTCTCCTCTCTAGCACGGTCAAAGGGGTGGCAACAGAGAATCATAAAAGCTCAGAGCCTCTCATACCTCTTTACTCCATGTGAGCTCCTCATTTCATTATGCTATTTTAGCTCCTACAAAGGTAAAACTCCACCATTCCAATTGTTCCCAGTTTTACACAGCTGCAGTGCCTTCCAACATAGCCCTTCCTGAAGCTGATGACTCTAACAATAATAGCAAGTAGCCAGAGAAATCTGTTCCAAATTCACTTTATCTAACTTAACCTCTTTCTGGGAAAAGGCTTTTCTTACAGAAATATATGGAAAGAGAATAGGGAAGGATATGTCCAGCTGTGACAAAAGCAGAAACAAACCATTCGTTAAACTTGTCCACAGTCTTCAAATACATGTTGTTAGAAAGCCACATGTTCTCATCTACAAGGTCAAGAGCAGCATGGGCAATGAACTGGTTGAGATGGCGATGATCATCCTAATGCATTTCCAGGAGACAGTAGATTAGTAATTCAGTGAAAGGAATTCAATATAAACAATAATTTGCTCAAGTTGCTGCAGAAGCAGTGTTCAAGTTACATAATGCTCCATATACCCTGCTCTTCTGTCACATGTACCATCCTGTAATTAAATGAAACTAGTATATGTTGTCATGATATTTGGTTTCAAGGGAGAAAAGAGATCATAATAAAAAGATCATCACAAAACCAGTCTTGAGAGCAACAAAATCAGTAAAGCCTGTATTTATATCTCAGGAATGAACTCAAGAATGAATTCTTTTGTTTACTGATGGGCAAACTCCCACCGCTAACTTATTCCACAATAGAGGCCCTGTATGTCTTTTTCTCTTCTTTCCAGACATCTGTTTTTGTGATATTTACATAGCATACATAAAATGTAGCATTTTCTGGATTATAATGTTTCTGTCAAATTTGGCAGAAATTGACCCATAGGTTACAATGTATAAGAGCTTGGGGACAGATGGGGAAAGCAGAGATACAGAGGGCAGGTATGCTAATAAAATCACCTAAAGATTCTGTTTTTCCCATGTTGTTCCCATTGTTTTCCATGTTTACTTAGAAACAGGATTGTTTTATCGATTTTGGTGTCTTCTTTTTCCTAAAACCTAGTGCAGAAAAACGTCCTGCAACTAGTATTAAATATATGCCTGCAGATGTAAACTGCATCTCTTCCTACAATAAACACGAGAGTGATCACAGTGTTTGGCCTACGTACTTTGTAGACAATCTAGAACACCAGAGGATATCTGCCAAGAAGAGATACAGGACAAAAACCACACTGGAAGCTTTTATTAGACTGGAAAATAAGTAGTCTTGCACTATTTCCCATAACAACGGGATGCTGTTACTGCCACTCTCACCTCTCAGTTTTTCCCTCAAATCAGCTTTTACACATCCTCACATAGAGTCTAGTCCGAGTATACTTATTTATGATCTTTTATGGGACATCAGTTCAAAACAGAGATGAGGCCATGCAGTTCCAATCAGTGACTGCATATACTTCAATTTTTGGATACACTCACAGATCCACGCACTTTTATTCTGAAGTTTATTTTTTCTTTGATGTAATACCACTTATGGATAGATTTGTTCTTTTCCCACTGGAAGCACTATTTATTGGGTAGTCTTACATTTCCCACATTTTCAAAGGCTTTATTTATCAATATAAGTTTTTAGCTTTCTTACTTAAAAGCAAGTATGACTAATGAAGATGATTAAAAAATTAGGTACTTTATAGCATAAAAAATAAAGGACTGAATAGAGCTTTCAAATTTATGTTCCTTACTTTAACTTATTACAGTATATAAATGCCTTAAAAGTTAGTGGCATTAAATAATGAACAGCTATTATAAAACCTCTACATATGAAGAGAAATTACTAAAGCAAAACTAAGGTACATATTCTATAACACACTGCAGGGGATATTTAAGGAAGCTGTGCTTTGTGAAGAGCTAGTATAATCTGGCAAAGATTTTTTAAGAGACTTGGGAAATCCCAACTTCTACTTCCTATGACAAAATTTCTGTTAAAAAAACCCCAGAAAGCAGTAGATACTACTTTTAACAACATGTTGGTCATGCTTCTAATACACTGTAAAATTGTAAAAGAATCACAAGAATGTCACAGGGGGAAAAAACACACCTTCGACTCTACTTTTCCAGGAGGCAGAAATTCCATTTCAAATATGGGGTTATCATGATGACCAACTATCACGAAGTAGAAACTTCCAGACATTCTTCAAAACAGCGCTCCTTACAAAAAAAGATAGACATGCTGATGCGTCTATATACAAACCCTTCATCCATGTAGAAGAGCTCCTAAAAATCAGCCAACGTGCTCCCATTCATGTTTACCAGAGGCTAAAGAGAGATAAACATTAAGGTATGCACATCAAGAGGATAGAGCGAAGCTCTTCTTGGTGCAGCCAACCACCACGATGAGAAACAACGGGCAGAAACTGATGCCCAGGAAGTTCCACCTGGACACGAGGAAGAACTTATTTGCTGTGCGTGTGACCGAGCACTGGAACAGCTTGCCCAGAGAGGCTGGAGTTATTCCAGAACCGTCTGGACTCAATCCTGTGCCCCGTGCTCCAGGATGACCCTGCTTGAGCAGGCTGGGCCAGATGCCTGTGCTCCCTCCCAACCCGATTCTGTGATTCTCGGGGAGCCGGAGAATATCCTTGGAAAGTGGACCTGGAAGTGAACCTAGATACCTAAAACCAATTCCTGCCCTGCTCACCGATGATTTACCCCCTGGGATCCCCCAGTCACCTGGGCACAGCGATCCCAGGCCGTAACGCGCTGCACCCGCCTCCGGGGAACCTCCTCGCCTGTCTCTCCCGGGGCCCTGCTCACAGGCAGCAGAGAGGGGAAGGGCGGCAGGTCTGCGGCATAGGGGGAGAGAGAGGCGGGGAAGGAGAAGGGGCCCAGCCCGCAGGGTCCCGCCCGAGCCCGCCGCCTACCCTGCGCCGCGCCCCGTCCACCGCCAGCCCGCGGCCGCCCGGAAG